>VDFB02308851.1:0-19150 GCA_007258455.2 Sequoia sempervirens | reverse complement strand
ACAGTTTTAAAAACCAAAATTGCTTTCTTCAAATTACACACAGCTGTACATGAATTTCTACACACCCACACACACACACACACACACACACACACACACACACACACATATATATATATATATTTATATATATATATATATAGATTTCCTTGCATATATGTGCCAAAATACAAGATGAAACAGGTAAACCATTTCTAGAAAATAGTATGAATTCTGTTAATTATTTACAAATATCTCAGAAATGTTAAACCTGAAACAGAATAGAAAGGTTTTTGAGAAACCATGTAAATTGGAAAGCATCTTGATTACTTTAACATATACTTACTTACAGAAGTACAATCCTGAGTAAAGGAATACAACATAAAATGTGAATGCAAGATTATCTTCCAAACCTCTAAAATTTTGAATTAAATTGCACTGTTTCAGTATACAATTATTACTTTGAAACCTATATTGAAATTGGGAAATTACACTATTAGTTAGCCTGAGCTTGGAAAGAATAGAAATACATGCTGAAAATAGAAAACACTATTACATTCAAATAGATTGATTAAATCTTCTTTCTAATAATGCACTGAAAAGTATTAAGACATGTATGTTCTTCTTTAAAAATAGAGCTTTATCTAAATCAGAAAAGGGTTGTTTACCACAAAATAAACGAGATCTTACAACTAAATTTACAAAGGATGTTCTGAAATTCACATTGGAAATTCTTTTAGAATTAATTGAATGAATGAAACATGTACTAAAATGCATAACTTTCTGCTTTGGTATTATTTCATACTTCACTATGGTAACTTCCGGGACAGGGTGCCGAAGGTGGGCAAATAGAGACGGTAGTATTACCTTTTCTAAACTACCATTTACTTGTATTATTTAGATGGTTTTATTTTAAAAGCCTAGAAATTTATATAGTCTCTACCACCTCATGTTGCAAGAAATGTGTTTATTTCTCATGTTAGAAATGCATATAGGCATCAGGCACGCATCGAGAGTTCCCTCCTGTTTTACTGTTTCGGGTTGTTAGGCTCCTTTATGCAGGGCCGGGGATTCCTTCGAGTTAGGAAGGGACCCGGGGAAGTCATGGACTTCGTGGTTGGGCGGAAAAGGCACCTAAATCACATTCTTGGCCCCAGCTCGCAAGAAGACCAAAGGCGTCACGGCGGTTGGTGGTACCAAGTTTTATTTGCTATTGATGTACTTATGTAATATTCAGATTTGGCTTTTGAAGCCTATTGTAAATGTATATGTATTTGTCATTCTTTGTGGAAACTTTAAATAGAGATATGATTTGAAAGTATCTAATGTAACATTGATTTGAGAAGTTAAAGTTTTATAACTTAGCATAGAGAAGATGTTTTCTATTAGAATTGTTGATTCTTCCAAGTAAGGTTGAATATATGTATATGAGAAAGTCATTGAAATACTTATGTTTTGTACAATCTTGATACATTACATAGATGATATTATTATTTATGAAATGCAATTTAAATTCTCTTTTATTAAGCTCATATGGAAGTGTTATGAACAATGTTGACTACTTGGAAACCTTTTATAATGATTTGACTAAATTGAAAATGCTCTTAATTTCTCTTTAATACTGATTTAAAACGGATTGAAAACACTCTTAATTTTCCGAGCACTACATCTTGGTATCAGAGCAGCATGGTTCAACTCTAGGACCTATGCCTAACTACGTATGACGTTGTGTCTTAATCAGGGTTATCTAAAATGGAAAATAGAGTGTACCAGCGAACTAGTGGATCTCGTGGAGGTCCCAATGATAAACTAGATCAAATTTTGGCCTTGCTGCAAAGCCAGGGGGCTAGAATTGAAGAATTAGAACAAGGGAGGTGAGATGGCCATCAAGGATTAAACACAAATGAAACTGAAGGAGAAGCAAATGCTAAACCACCTGGAAAAGAGGAAAAACTAAATAGGGTGGCTAAGGAGCTGGGAAAAGACCTAAAGAAGGTCGCTCCTCCGAAGTTTGATGGGAGAACCTTTGGAGATGGGGCAGAAGCTTGGGTTATAGAAATGGAAAGGTATTTCGCCCTACGAAATCTATCAGATGAAACAAAGGCTGAATGGGGTTCATATCAACTCACCGGTGAGGCCGCTACTTGGTGGGAAAATGAAAGGGCGGATAAGCAGTTTATGCATGGAAAGGTAACTTGGGATAAGTTCCTACAACTATTTAGGAAGAGGTGGTTACCACAATCTCATTTTGATAAGAAAATGATAGAATTCCAAGTACTTGTATAGGGTGGCATGACAGTGACTCAATATTGGGAGAAATTCTCTCACTTGCTTAAGTATGCACCCCAATACCAGCATGATGAGAGATTCCGAGTTCAAAAATTTATTTTGGGGCTTAGACCTCAAATTGGAAATGAAATAGATCTGCATAATCCAGCCACCATGGATGAAGTTTTTGATTTAGCAATCAAACAGGAACACAAATTGCAACAAGCTGCTAACTATAGGAAGAGCAGGGAAGCCAAGTATGGCAATAAGAAATTCCAAGGAAAACGTCAAGGTAATAGCAATCAGGGTGGTCAAAGCAAACAGGACAGTCAAGGGAATGATAATAGGCAAATTAGAAGTTTGAAGAGGGATGGTAGTCCTCAGGACCACAATGAAGGAAACAAGAACAATAACAACAAAAGGGGCAACTACAATAAGAGGAATGATAATAACAGGAGAGATTTTTCTGACAAACCCAAAGCACCTCGTGGAGGATGTTATACCTGTGGTGGCGAGCATTACGCCAGTGTGTGCCCTCAGAGAAATAACAAGCAAAATAACAGAAATCAACATCATATTCATGCAGCGGTTGACAATCGCCAGGCAGATTATCAAGCAACTCCCATCCAGTTATCGGGTAAATTATTTGGATGCCCTGTTTCTGTTCTAATTGATACAGGTGCTACTGATAGTTTTATAGATCCTCATGTTTTGACTAAATTATCAGTTAGACCAAGTTTTATGGAAAATTCTTGGAAAGTTCAGTATGGAAACCGGGTAGAGAAAAAGGTAGAGCAATGCATGTATTTCAGCAAACTTGAACTCCCTAACTTTCAGACGTAGGTGAACTTGTATGTTGCACCATTGGGGTCTTACGATGTGATATTAGGGATAAATTGGCTCTCTGAACATAAGGCTCTTGTGGACTATGAAGAGAATTCAATTAGGTGCCTTGATGACCGAGGAAACCAAGTGGAGCTTTGTGGCATTAAAAAGCCATTAGAGCTGAGGCAAGTTTCTGCCATGCAGTTGAAAAAGGCAAGTCGAAAGGGATGCACTATCTTTGCAATAAAAGTCAAGGACCTTGATGAGAAAGAATCCTTAATTAATGATCATTCCATTCTGAAAGAATTTGAGGATGTTTTTCCTACAAAATTGACTGAGCTCCCGCCTAAGCGTGTGTTTGATTTTTCTATTGATATGATTCCAGGAGTAGAACCTCAGTCTAAGGCTCCTTACAGGATGAATACAACATAATTATTTGAGCTCAAGGCCCAACTAGAAGAATTACTGAAGAAAGGTCTTATTAGGCCAAGTGTGTCACCTTGGGGAGCACCCATCATCTTCATGAAAAAGAAGGATGGTACCTTGAGGTTGTGCATTGATTATAGAATGCTTAACAAGGTCACTATCAAGAATAAATATATGCTTCCCCACATCGATGATTTGTTTGATCAGCTGAAAGATGCCAAGGTATTCTCAAAAATTGATTTAAGATCAGGATACCACCAGTTGAGACTGAAGGAAGAAGACATTCACAAAATTGCCTTCAGAACCAGGTATGGGCACTATGAGTTTACTGTGCTACCATTTGGGCTAAGTAATGCTCCTGCAGCTTTCATGAACCTGATGAATAGTGTCTTCAGAGATTGTTTGGATAATTTTGTCCTAATTTTTCTTGATGATATTTTGATCTATTCTAAGTCAGAGGAAGAACATGAGAAGCATTTGAGGATTGTGTTGCAGCGTCTAAGGGAACATAAGCTATATGGAAAAATGTCTAAATGTACCTTCTTCCAATTTGAAGTGCATTATTTAGGTCATGTGATTTCAGCGGAAGGGGTAAGAGTGGACCCAGAAAAGATTAAGGCAATTATGGATTGGCCAGCACCGCAAAATGTCCCTGAAGTTCAAAGTTTCATGGGACTTGCAGGATACTATAGGAAGTTTGTTTAGGGGTTCTCAACAATTGCAGCACCCATCACTGCACTACAGAAGAAGGAAAAGAAGTTTGAATGGAGCGATAAATGTGAGAAAGCTTTTCAGCTGCTTAAGAAGAAACTCACTACTGCACCCATCCTAGTTGTGCCAGATCCGAATGGCCATTTTACAGTTATTACTGATGCATCAGGGGAAGGGGTAGGAGCAGTTCTTATGCAAGAAGGGCAAGTGGTAGCTTATGAATCAAGGAAGTTAAAACAACATGAATTAAATTATGCACCACATGACTTAGAATTGGCAGCCATAGTCCATGCTTTACAAATGTGGAGACATTATCTCTTGGGAAAGCCTTTCGAACTTAAGACAGACCATGCAGGATTGAGATATATCTTCACTCAACCTAATCTCAATGCCCGACAAAGGCGATGGCTGGAATTCCTGAGTGAGTATGATTTTGGGATTGAATATATTAAAGGTAAGGAAAACAGAGTGGCTGATGCCCTGAGTAGAAGGAGGCACCTTGCAGCCATGGTTACCATAAAATCAGATTTCAGGCAACAAGTAGTGCAATCCTCCTTTGGGGATGAACATTATGAAAAGGTGAAACAAGCCCTTGGGGTAAATCCCTCTGATCGTCGATATGAGGGTTATATGTTAGAATCAGATGGACTTTTGAGATACCAGGGACGAATGTACATTCCTAGTTCTGCAAACTTGAGAGAGTTGGTTCTAGAAGAATTCCACAATGCACCATACTCAGGACATCCCGTATTACAAAAATGATGGAAGGACTTAGGCCACTGTACTTCTGGCCAGGACTTAAAAGGGATATTACGTCCCATGTAGCCCGATGCTTAGAGTGCCAGCAAGTCAAAGCTGAGCATGTACATCCGGTAGGACTCTTATATCCTCACAGGGTACCAGAGTATAAATGGTAGGTTATCACTATGGATTTTATACAGGGGTTACCAATGTCTAAAAACTGACATGATACCATCTTGGTTGTGGTGGATAAATTGACAAAGGTAGCTCATTTCATTCCTGGGAATCTCAAAGATGGATCAATGGTTTTAGCAAGAAAAATTGTTCAGGAAATCTTCCAGTTGCATGGAGTGCCAAAGACGATCATCTCAGATCGAGACACTCGAATGACTTCTAGGTTTTGGATTACATTAAACTCTTCCCTGGGAACTAAATTAAATTTTAGTTCCGCATATCATCCTCAGACCGATGGTCAGACAGAGAGGGTGAACTAGGTAGTAGAAGATCTCCTCCGCATGTACTGTATGGAGCAGCAATATAAGTGGGAGGAGTATTTGCCTTTGGTGGAGTTTGCCTACAACAACTCCTACCATGCTTCTTTGGGCATGGCACCTTTTGAAGCCCTTTATGGACGTAAATGTCGGACACCCATTAGTTGGGACAGAGTAGAAGACAGGGTGGTGATTGGCCCTGAGATGCTCAGAGAAATGGAAGACCAAATGAAAATCATTAAGGAAAAGTTGAAGCAGGCTGTAGATAGACAGAAAAGTCTAGCAGATAAGAACCAGAGCTTTAGGCAGTTCTCTGTAGGAGATAAGGTCTTTTTGAGGGTTCGGCCGCATAAGAGTTCAATCTCTTTCGGCAAGAACTCTAAGTTGGCTCCTAGGTTTGTTGGCCCTTTTGATGTTTTGGAGGTGGTGAATCCAGTTGCTTACAAGCTTGCTCTGCCACCAGCTCTATCCCAGATACATAATGTGTTTCATGTTTCAGTACTTAAGCCATACCATCCAGATATTGCTCATATCCTTGATTGGTGTGCATTGCAGGTCCAGGACCCAGGGGTGATACAGGTGGAACCCATCAGGATTCTGGAAGAGCGCAACGTTAAGTTGCGTAATAGAGACATTATGCAATACAGGGTCCAGTGGGACCAGTATTCGGTGGATAATGCCACCTGGGAGAATGCTGAGGATATAGATAGAATCTTTCCTCATTTGAGACCTTAGCATATTTATACTTTCTTTTATAGAGACTTACGAAGTACTAATATCTCAATTTTGTTAAGTAATTTGCTTTTAGACATCGAGACAATGTCTCTTCTCAAGAGGGGAAGGATGTCACGTCTCATACTTTGATGCTATTTTGACCATGACTTATTTTGACGCTATTTTGACCATGACTTATTTTGATAATGTTTGACCATGACTTATTTTGATAATGTTTGACCATGACTTATTTTGATAATGTATGACCATGATTTTATGGGATTTAATATATGAATTATGATACTATGCTTTGATGTATGGGAATGTAGAAAAATAATTATTTTCTTTCAAGAATTAAGAGTGCATTTATATAAAATAAGAATGATGATTTAATTGTTAAATTTACATTTCTACAATGGTTACTAATACACTTTTGTTTTTGCACGCCTGAGTGCATTTGAGTGGTAGGTGATCGAAGGCCAAGGTGATTGAAGGCCAAGAGTGTGATTGAGGGAAAGAAGGTTAGCTTCCCGACAGGGTAAAAGAGGAGAAGCTCTCGATTACGCACACACCACTTAAAGCATGTAGCTGCATTAGGTCATGTTTGTTTCTCAATGTGATTGTGTGAAAAATGATTGCATAGCAAATTTAAATTACGGTTTAGTTAACCTTAGAAATTGTGAAAATAATATGGCTTATTCTATTTTAATTATTCCTCATTTATATTTGAGCAACAAAAGGAAAAATCTGTTTTAAAAGAAATACAATTAAAAATAAAACAAAATAAATAAAAGAATAGAATATTGTGTTTTGCATAAATGAAATTTTAATTATAAATAAAACAAAATAAATAAAAGAATAGAATATTGTGTTTTGCATAAATGAAATTTTAGGTTCGCATAAAAAGGGATATAATTCTATTTTGTATATAATTTTTCCAAAAATAATGAGGAATGAACAGCCCGAGAGAACATTAGGCTCTGGAAATTCTGTCTTAAAATCAACAAAGCAGATGGCATGTGGCAATCCTTAGAAATTGCATGAGAATTTTATCTGTCACCTGGAAATTTTATGCATGATCCTCGAAAAGAGGTAGAGAGCTTTAAGAGAGAAAAGAGGACTTTGAATGAGATATCAGAGAGTTCTGGAATAGAGGTGAAGGGGGTATTTGCTGGGCATCTGCACTGGAAGCAAAAATTGCCAGGTTCTTTTCATGCTTTGCCTGTTTTTAATTTAATTTAAAACTGCAGTAAGGAAATGGAAGGAATGAAATGTTTTATTCCCTGATTAGAGTACAAACAACTGAGAAATCTTTCCAATTTCATTTTTGAAATCTGGGTAATAGCTTATTTCTCTGTGTTGCAATAAAGAATACACATTCTTTTCTTCAGAATTAGGGTTTTCATTCTGTCGCAAATTCTGCAATTTATTAAGCTGATCTCAAGTGTAATTGCAAATATATTTATAAACATATATATATATATGCTTATATATATGCACAGGAATTCGAATTCCCGTGCATATATATATACATATATATATATATATGGTCTGCATAAAAACTCTGTCATCTGAATGAATTCAAAATGTCTTTGAGATAAATTCGAATGCAGTTTATACTGGGCAAATGTCTTCTTTATTTCTGAATTTTGAAATTGCTAACCATAGGAAAGAGGAAGGGATTATTTCCCTTGTCCTCCCCATGGGAAGGACGTGGACTGTGGAAGGCTCGCGCCCTCCACAGGCCGCGGCCTGTGGAGGAGGCGCGAGCCCCTCACAGCCCGACCCCTCCCCATGGGAGGGGCAAGGGCTTCCCTGAGTCTTAATTCTGCTCAATGCCAGTAAGGAAACCCTGTAAAATATCCTGTTCTGTGTGCACGGCCAGTGAATTCTTTGAACAGTTTTAAAAACCAGAATTTCTTTCTTCAAATTACACGCAGCTGTACATGAATTTCTACACACACCACACACACACACACACACATATATATATATATATATATATATATATATATATATATATATACATATATATATATATATAGATTTCCTTGCATATATGTGCCAAAATACAAGCTGAAACAGGTAAACCATTTCCAGAAAATAGTATGAATTCTGTTAATTATTTACAAATATCTCAGAAATGTTAAACCTGAAACAGAACAGAAAGGTTTTTGAGAAGCCATGTAAACTGGAAAGCATCATGATTACTTTAACATATACTTACTTACAAAAGTACAATCCTGAGTAAAGGAATACAACATAAAATGTGAATGCAAGATTATCTTCCAAACCTCTGAAATTCTGAATTAAATTGCACTGTTTCAGTATACTATTATTACTTTGAAACCTGTATTGAAATTGGGAAATTACACTATCAGTCAGCCTGAGCTTGGAAAGAATAGAAATACATGCTGAAAATAGAAAACACTGTTACATTCAAACAGATTGATTAAATCTTCTTTCTAATAATGCACTGAAAAGTATTAAGACATGTATGTTCTTTAAAAATAGAGCTTTATCTAAATCAGAAAAGGGTTGTTTACCACAGAATAAATGAGATCTTACAACTGAATTTACAAAGGATGTTCTGAAATTCACATTGGAAAATCTTTTAGAATTAATTGAATGATTGAAACATGTACTAAAATGCATAACTTTCTGCTTTGGTATTATTTCATACTTCACTATGGTAACTTCCGGGACAGGGTGCCGAAGGTGGGCAAACAGAGACGGTAGTATTACCTTTTCTAAACTACCATTTACTTGTATTATTTTGCTTGGCCAAGCACTTGTACCATTGAAATAGATGGGTTTATTTTAAAAGCCTAGAATTTTATATAGTCTCTACCACCTCATGTTGCAAGAAATGTGTTTATTTCTCATGTTAGAAATGCATATAGGCATCAAGCACGGATCGAGAGTTCCCTCCTGTTTTACTGTTTCAGGTTGCTAGGCTCCTTTATGAAGGGCCAGGGATTCCACCCGGGGAAGTCATGGACTTCGTGGTTGGGCGGAAAAGGCGCCTGAATCACATTCTTGGCCCCAGCTCGCAAGAAGACCAAAGGCGTCACGGCGGTTGGTGGTACCAAGTTTTATTTGCTATTGATGTACTTATGTAATATTCAGATTTGGCTTGTGAAGCCTATTGTAAATGTATATGTATTTGTCATTCTTTGTGGAAACTTGAAATAGAGATATGATTTGAAAGTATCTAATGTAACATTGATTTGAGAAGTTAAAGTTTTATAACTTAGCATAGAGAAGATGTTTTCTATTAGAATTGTTGATTCTTCCAAGTAAGGTTGAATATATGTATATGAGAAAGTCATTGAAATACTTATGTTTTGTACAATCTTGATACATTACATAGATGATATTATTATTTATGAAATGCAATTTAAATTCTCTTTTATTAAGCTCATATGGAAGTGTTATGAACAATGTTGACTACTTGGAAACCTTTTATAATGATTTGACTAAATTGAAAATGCTCTTAATTTCTCTTTAATACTGATTCAAAATAGATTGAAAACACTCTTAATTTTTTGAGCGCTACATGATTAAATAAATCAATTTTAATCAAACCATAACATTTCATCTTTCATAAAGCATCTTCTAATTTCATCTCATGCAAATTAATCCACCTTTATCTTGCATCATCCCTTTAATAAAATAAATCAAACATTCATTTAATTAAATCCCAAATGCATTTTCCATCCCTTTTGATTTAAATAAATCAAATATTCAAGTCAAATGGGTCAAAATCAACTAATCATCACCTAAGCTAATCTAATCCTGATTAACTTAATCCAACCACCCATCGCATCCTCTAGCTTTTCCAACTTGCACCAATAAATCATTTTAATTCATTTATAAAATTAGCATTTTCCATCAACATGGCATCTTTGAGGAATATTCCCTCAAATTTGAATTCAAAAGCAAGTTGAAATGTACATCCAACAAGGCATTTAATAGGTCTTACATGTCTCTTACATGTCCCTTGCAAAGGTCAAACTCAACATTTATCTCTCAAATTCAAATTTGAATCCCCCCCTCTTTGGCACATTGAACAAAATGTGCTCATACTCCAACGTATCACAAGTTGACAAGTGGCCTCTTCTCATTGGTCCAATTTTTGTCCCACATTCATCCATTTGGCTATTTATCTCATCAAAATATTCTATAAATGGAATGCTTCATTCATAATCAAATCCTCCACAACTTGATTTACAACTCTCATGCCAGGTTACTCTCTTTAATTTGAGAGCTAATTTTTCCCATCTTCATAGTATTTTCATATCAACATCATGGAGCTTAGCAAAGGATTGGGAAAGGGCTTCTTTCAATAGAAGCACCAATCCACTATGGGATAGGTTTGAGCATGCTTAGTCTTTGGGATTTTATCACTTTCTTTGTTTAGCATGATTCAATATCTCATATGGATGCTTGATTTGATGTATTTGATTTGGTATTATTACTAATGTTCACCAAGGTTGAAATATTTGAAGATTTAGCAACCACATAATGGAACTAGAAGGAGGGAAAATGCATTATGGTTTTAGCAATCAACTTTATACCTGTGGAATTTAGTTTTACATTTGCTAAATCCATTTAGTTTTAAAGTCTTTTCAAAACAACACCCTGCACACCCTGCAACTACTGCGTTCCATGAGATAACATTTGATTAAGACATTCTTTCAAAATGTCCACATAATGGTGATAGACATTTCTTTGCTAGACGTCCATACCCTGTTTCAAAGTTCACATCCATGTGCAGCCAGTGTAGGCGCTGGAAATAATGGTGGAATCTAGCTTTACATTTGTGAATTACATTTACTTAAAAAGTCTCAAAATCTATTTTGTGAATGTCTCACAATCAACCAGATTCATTTAGACCACATCTCTCAAGCGGTTGGAAAGAAACAACTCTCGCATGTGGTCTATATGTCCACATTTTCCTTGAGGCATTTTTGTAAAACAATTCACATGCCTTGTCTATTATTTCGCATTTAAATTACATCCACATGCCTTGTCTATTCACAGTTCACATGCCTTGTCTACACGCCCACATTTTTATCTTTTGCATACATATGTACAAGGTTAAAAGAAACTTGGTTTAGAATCTAGAGGGTTGCCACAGCAGAAGGTACTAGCTTTGTTTATATTTTATGTCAGAATATGAGAGTTGATATATTGAGAAAACCTTTTCATCATCTATAGGCATGGAGTGCTATAAGAAACACATTTTCCTGTCCAACAGCTGACATGCATCATGCGTGGGTGGTCTGTGGAGCAACGCAAAATGACAAGACGCTTCTTGATTTACAGGTTCACCTGAAGATTGGGGGTCGATGAGTTGTGGTAATGCCATGATTTACTGGATTTGCATTTATTATTATCAGAAGCTAAAGTATGATGCCTTGCCTTAAATTCCTCAGTGCATTGATTTATCATTTCTAGGAATAAGAGAATTTTGCTCCCCATTTATATTAGAGGCACTACAAAAAGACTTTAATTTCTATATGCCTGAGCCGTGCATTTTCTCTTTGTTGTTTCAAAAATGATGTTACTTACATGCATTAAGATCTGTGATCCAACTTTATATGTCGATTCAAGCTTTTGTCAGCTTTTGGTTGACATAGACTTTCATAATTGCATGGCTTTGGGTAGGCATGTGGACAAGTCTTATGTGTGGTGTTTTGCCTTAATATCTTGATACATCTTAAAAACTCTATCACAAGTTTAGTTTTCATGGCTTATTACATTTTCATAGTCTATTCTAGTCCAGTTGTGAAGTATTCCCTTCACCTAGTCTCCTAAAGCTAAACAAGTGGTACCAGCAATGAAATCTTCGTGCAGAACAATGTAGTTTTTAGGAGATTTGAGAAAAGAGCAAGTGGAGGGATCCTTAAACCAATAAGCTCTTCTTAGTGCAATCAACTCTTTCTTGATATGAAGCCAGCCCATATCATCCTACGGTTCCCAATCTCACATGCCAAATGCCTACACACATGAATAGTATAGATCGTAGGTTTAATATTAAATGGTTAAAAGTTAATGCGAAGTGATTGTCTATGGTGTAGAATCGAGGCCACCAAGTTGCAGTAAAGTTACATCAACATCCAAAATCAAACACAAAATAATACAGATTTAGGCACAATTGCCACCGCCACAATCCTTAACTTCCTTACAGATTTGTTTTCTGAATTGAGCAGATAGAATGAATATTGAAATGAAAGGACATTAAATTGTTTCCCTGTAACCTAATGGCCTCTCTCACCCCACCATTCTTGCATTTATTGTTATTCTGTCTTTCTTCTATCTTATACACATGCTTTTATGTCTGCCAATTACACCTCATTAATTTTGCTTTGATTTATGGGGTTTTAAGCTTTTGCGGTGTATATTTCCTTTTTCTTTTTTTTGGGGCCTTTGTAAGTAGCCTTCTTTTGAATGAAATGGTAATGGAAGTTATAATAGGAAGACTAAGGAATTAAAATAGCATGTGAATAAGCGTCGTATAAAAATATGAAGCAACATTGGATTATTTATAAATTTTAGACATATCAAGGTGTTGGCTTATCATTTTTGAAAACCATTGTTTTTGAAGACCATTGTTATATGCTTAAATTTTTAGTCATATCTTTGGATCAAAAGGGAAAATATTTTTAATATGGACCAACCATTTATGATTGAAAGAAGGTACAAATCAAGAATACATTGACATCTAGTATAGAGTTATCTTTTATCATAATAAACTCATTTATTGGCATATCTTGTGTATTTCATTATTCTTTTTACCACTTGGCAAGGCATGCATAACCCTTATTTATGATTGTTTATAGGAAAGCAAGGAAGAAAAGTGAAATGAAAACAACGAAGGAAGACGAAGGAAAAATACAAGCAAAGAGGAGGGATTTTTTGTTTGCACAAAAATCTTGCAAGAGATCTTTGAAGAAACTTGGAAGAAATTTGAGCATTAAAACTTGAAATCAACAAAGCGTTTTTAAATTCTTAAGGATTATGTTTTGTGCTTTAGTTTTCTATTTTAAACGAACTCACATCTCTTTTTAGGCTTTAAAATTAACACTTCAAAAGCTTTCAATTTTTTTCTTGCAAGGGCTAAAATGAACATTAGGATCACAACATACTAGAGTTTGTTTATTTGGTTAACAAATTGAACAAAATGTCTATCATTTGTCCTTTGGAGCTCTAAAACAAACTCATTATTGCTTTGTGGGATCTAAAATGAACATGTGCTACATTGTTTTGTGAGAGCTTACTTGAACTAACATCATCAAAAAAGGACATATGAGCTTCTCTCAAGCTTTATAGTGATCTTGAGAATCAAAAGGCCTTTTTCATGATTTTAGGTTGAGAGAAAGAAATCACCTCCACACTTCAATTTTTGTTTAAAAATTGAAAAAAATCTTGTGTGAGTGTGAGTGGGGGAATTTTTGCGTATATTATCTCTCTTTGTTGCCATCAAAGATTGATAGAGTTACAGATTTTTTCTTTACTCGCTTTTGTTTATCCTAGAGGGCTTTCCTTGGGGAAAATGTACTCACCCAAGGGAATGGCTCAACCGATAACACTCTAAAGCCAAGATTATTTCCAACCGAGATATAAATGTGGGTATTGGAGTAAACTCCAATATCATGTGGTTGATTCCAATGAGATGGATCCTAAAGGGGACTCTCGCCATATGGTTCAATCTCTACGAATAGAAATTTCTTGTTAAAGCCCATGTTCTAGAATTGGCCAAAATCCTTTGATATATTTGTTGGTGCAAGAACGGTTGTTCTGAAGCCACCCCACACTTTTATGGTTTTTAGTAGAAATGGAAAACATTCCATGGGACTTTACGGGTGTTGATGCTTGGCTACCCTATATAAGTGAGTGCCATGGAGGGGAGCCAGTGGGGTCAAGCATCTAACCATTTGCTAAGGATAAGCGTAGCTGGACTTGTCCAAGTGGGGACTCAACAAATACTATCTTTCATATCCATAGGATTGTACATGTTCTTGGTTTGAAAACATAGTGGTTTGTATCCAAAACATCGAAACCAACATTCAACGAATCATCAAAAATTGCAAACCCTTTAGGAGAGGAAAATATCCTTGAACAAATTTGCATGTTATTGCTTTCACTTGGGATTCATATCCTTAGAGGCTTCTAAGCATTTGTATTTCATCTCAATTTTCTCCTACTAAGGTCAACAATAGGTAACTTTTTCCTCAAATTTCCTTGGTTTCTGCATAATACACTTTGCAGGATAAGGGGAAAGTTGAGACATAGACATTCAATTTGAAAACTAAGAAAAAAGTGTTCTTGTGATAAAAATAATCCATTAAGAAAAGATTGAATCAATTGGACCCCACACATGTGCTTGCCATTTTTTGGTCATATGGTTTTCATGCAAACATTAGTCTTTTGATTTTGAATTACTCTTAGAGAAAGGCATGTTCTTCACTATCTTGGTCTCGTAAACAAGTCCTTCCTAGGTTCATTTAGGACCAAATCAAACACTTCATCCATCCCAAACATCTATCAAAACCCATCCCACCAAACAACTTTAGAGCTTTGGAAACATCATTCTAGACTTGGGTAAATCATCAAAATCAAAATCACCTTGTTTAGTTAGGAGTATGGGAATGCATCCTTTCTCATACCTCTAGTTAAATTAACAGCCCTTTGAACAAATTCATTCTAAGATCACATCCAACATCTTAGGGTTTACAATTTCATTATCCAATCAAACTAATCAAAATAAAGCCCTAAGTCTAGCATTGATCTAAAGTCCCTAAACGTTTGACACTCATATCATTCACCCATTTTCATCCCTCATCTCATCATTGGTCCTAAACACCTTAGAGGTCACTTTTGCAACAAGGTCAAAACACAATAGGAACATGGAATATAAACTTGATCCATACATCATGAGTAATCCAAGTCAACTAAGCTATCAAAGCCTTACAACGCCGATTGATTATCAACACTCACATCTATACAAACCACACATTGGATCATTACCTTCGACAAATGTCAATAGTACAACAAATGTGAGTATGCCAAAATTGAATTCTGGGAGAAATTTTCTGATGGTAGATCTAAATTCAAACCTACAAATCCATCAACCAAACGCCTAATGCATGAGCCTTCAAATGAACAATGTCATCTCATCAAATCCCTATGTGCCAAATGTGAATGTACCAAGTACAACTTTACCAAACATGAATCTGGAAAAATTTGGGATAAATATGTTTGTGAATCATAGAAATGTTGTTCAAAGTCCAAACAAGATATTAACAACTCCATGTATTAATCCAAGTCAAGGTAACACCATGCAAAATCAAAGTTACCTAAAACAAGGCAATGTGGTTTCCAACATCAACAATGTTCAATTTCAACCTATCATGCAAAATTTGAACATCATCCCAAGTCAGAAAATTATCCAAAATCAATTTTTCCATGATCCCATTCAAAAACCACAAGTATGTACTCCAAATCTGCTTGATTAAAATCCAAATCAACTATATCAAGGGAGTCAAGATCAAAATCAAGATCAAATTTGGTGAGATCAAATTGCCACACTTACCAAAATAGTTTATTCATTGTGCCAAGAGACATCTCCACCACCATTACCCATATCAACATCATTCCTTGGTTTAGGGCTTCCCCCTTTACCTAGCACTAATCACTCCATCTAAATCAATCCACCCAACACCAACCAAGCTATCACATCAAATCCTTTGAATATACCATCGACATCACACCAACAAATGGTATTCAATCAAGCAACAATGATGATCCCAACAAATCAAAACATGGTCTCCCAAAGAGCTATCACCTCGGTCATTCCAACCATCCCTATCACTTCAATCAACCCAACCACTACTCCCACACCTATCACATCTCAACTCCTCACTATCACGATCACTCCAAACACATCTCAACAACTTGTCACTACATCCAACACAATTATGAATCCACCATGACTACCACCAAAACCAAATGCAGCAAGACAATATAACATTGCATTAAAAGCTCACCAAACTTACCAAAATGACATCCAACAATATCTAACCATGCAACAAGCAACACAAGCTCAATAAGTGGAACAAGCCTCTCAAGTTGCCCAAGCCTCTCAAGCTACCCAACAAGCACAAGCACAAACACAAAAAATGACAACTATTGAGAACAAGGATCAAAATAAATCCATCACTGAGCACCTTGAAGCTGTGTCTACTTCATCCAATGATCAAATCAACATATGTCAAGAGTCACTTTTCAATCATGATCAAAATCCACCAACAATACTTGATAATTACCCAATTCAAGAAATGTCAACATCATTTGACCCTATGGTTAAGGACATTGGAAATCCCTCCACCATAATTGTTGAAAACAATGATCAAGATCTCTCCATCGATGAGCACCTTGAAGATGTTTTCACCAAAGTCTAGTAGTGGTCCTTTCCATGACATTTTGACCTCCTTCGACCTCATGGTTACCGATAATGAAGGAAGCCCGAACTTGACACTTGAAGATATTGAACCACTTTCCATGTCTAATGATGACATCCAAGAACCCTTTATAAGCAATCCATCCTTTGAAATTGACCCATGTCAAGAACTTGATCCAAAGCATGTCAAAAGTAATTCTAAAATTATTCAAGATCAAGAATTTGTATCTCAAAGATACTATAATGATCTAATGGAAACTCTCCTATCAATACAAGATGTCACAAATGATTATCATATCCCCATAACATAGAATCCTCCATCTACCCATGAGATGCTTTCTATGGATGGACACATAGATGATCTTCATTCAGTACAAGATCCCTTTACTCCTGACATTATTACACAAAAAGAGCAGGTTATTGATTCCTATAGTCAAACTAAGTTGACAACATCAGAATTAGATATGAGGATATCCAACATTATCCACTCAAGGAAACATGTCAGGTAGAACATGATATTCCAGAGTTAGCAAAGCAACAAATTGAACTAACATCATCTACAGTGGCTATCTATCAGAGAACGCTTAACGAACAAGACATCTCAGAAAAGGAAGAATCAAAGAACAAAGGTACTACTTCCACAATACTGGGGGCAACTTCATCTCAAGAAAATGTCAACATAGGGAGCACGAAGAGTCCTTATGATGAAACTAGTGTCAATACTACAACCAGCCACATCACGAATCTTCATCCACCCATCACCCCATCCATGAATTGGGACCAACATCAAAAGAAAGAATTGAATCAAAGTACGAAGAATGTTATCAAAGAAAAAGAAGTTGGGAAGCATAATGGAAAAATCAAATACACATGGATACCAAAGAATACAAAGAAATATTATCCCTATCAAACTCCATCGTTCAAAGAAATTATGGGAAAAAATAAAAAAGGGAAAATTATCCATCAAAGATGTCCAAAAAAGCAAAAGCAAGCTTTTCAAGCAATGTGCAAAGTGTATCAAGTAGTTGGTCCTAATTCCACGCACACTTTCATTTCCACCCATCATTGCTCATCTTCCCAAGTTTGGAGAGTCAAAGGTTCCAAACTATCAACCAATCCATCTCTTATCCCCAGACACACTCCATCCATGCCTCCATGCATGATATCCAATTGTCATATTGACCATGTATTGGCAACAACCCTTCATCATAAGGATTCAGAAGGTACTCTATCACGATGTGCGCATAAAGACAAAGTCAACTTTGGTATCGATGAAGCAGATCAGGAATCTCAAAAGCTGCATTCAAGTACATGTATCTTAGCAAAGCAACTTCTTCAGGAAAGATACCAATGGCACATTGTGACAAAAACATCTACATCAACAACACCTTGTGGTTTAGCATGAGCTTTAAATCTTTCATAGAAAAATACAAAAAAATGAAAAAATATGAAAATCCAAAAAAAACAAGAAAAAGGATTGAAAACAATAAAGAGAAAAAAATCGTCCTCTAGTAAAAACCGCATGGGCAGCGCTTTGGGAAAGACCATGACAAAAACTTGATAAACAGGCATCATGTGTAGAATTGAGCATCTACTTGCGCCACTTCAGGTGAAAGCATCTCATCCCATCCATAATAAATCTACCATTCCATCCATCTTATCCATAATAAATCCATTCATCCATGAACCATTTATCTAATCCATTTTTCATCCATCTGCATCCATCATCCAAGTTATCTTGATCTTGATTAAAGTTTGGGGAACACTTTATACGTGCTTATGGTAAACATCTTGACATGGGCTATTTTCATTGATCCTATCCTATCCAACATTATCTGAGCCATGACACATTATCCAAATAAGCTTTCTTTATCTGAACACCTTATCTTATCACAAGATAATCCTTGGAATCCTTTGCATGCTTACCATATCCCTCCATTCATACACCCATCCAAGAATCCACCCATGACATTCCATACATTGTTAGACACTGGAGGAAGATATTCATATCTTGCTTCAGGAATAAATCTCAGTCTATACCCTCCAACTTATGTGGTGATCCAAACATTGGAAAACATAGAATAAAATTGGTCCACCACTTGTGAGCAAAAATCTGAATCACTAGCCCATGGAATATTTTGACAAGAAGATGTTCCTTATCAAGTGTTATCAGTCGCATCTAAGATACACTTCAAATATCACATCAAATCATTCGAATAAATTTTTTTTGAAATCAATCTTCATCAATCAAATCCAATCAAGACATCATTAGGATATCCTTGTGTTTCTTAACACTATCCTTGCATTGTTGTGCATCCTCAACAATATTATCATCATCAATCCTGATCAATCAAATCCTTGCATTGTTGTGTATCCTCAACAATGTTATCATCATCATCAATCCATCGATTTGATCAATCAACCTTAGCTTGGTTTTTAATAAAATCCTAAAATAGAGCACTGGTATTATCACACATATCCATATCCAAATCGTCAAAATCATGCGAAAATCCAAAAACATCATAAA
>VDFB02308850.1:0-18701 GCA_007258455.2 Sequoia sempervirens | reverse complement strand
AATCCAAAAACTTTCGAAAAAGACATCAAAATCCAAAAACATTCAAAAAACACAAAATCCAAAAACATTTGAAAAAGACATCAAAAATCCAAAAAACATTCGAAAAAGACATCAAGATCCAAAAACATTCAAAAAAAGACATCAAAAATCCAAAAAACATTCGAAAAAGACCTCAAAATCCAAAAACATTCGAAAAAGACATCAAAATCCAAAAACATTCAAAAATCACAAAATCCAAAAACATTCAAAGAACACAAAATCCAAAAACATTCAAAAAAGACATCAAAAATCCAAAAAACATTCGAAAAAGACATCAAAATCCAAAAACATTCGAAAAAGACATCAAAATCCAAAAACATTCAAAAAACACAAAATCCAAAAACATTCAAAAAACAAAAATCCAAAAACATTCCAAAAAGACATTAAAAATCCAAAATTGAAAGACATCAAAATCCAAAAATATTCAAAAAGACATCGGGCAAACAAAACATTTGAAAAAAGACATCAAAACTAAAACATTTGAAAAGATATCAAATCCAAAAACATTCAAAAAACACAAAATCCAAGAACATTCAAAAAAGACATCAAAAATCCAAAAAATATTCGAAAAAGACATCAAAATCCAAAAATATTCAAAAAAAGACATCAAAAATCCAAAAAACTTTCGTAAAAGACATCAAAATCCAAAAACATTCGAAAAAGACATCAAAATCCAAAAACATTCAAAAAAGACATCAAAATCCAAAAAAAAAATCAAAACACAAAATCCAAAAACATTCAAAAAACACAAAATCCCAAAAAATTGGAAAATCAAGAATCAAAAGATTTTCAAATCTCAAAAAATACCAAAAACAACCTCAAAACACTTCAAAATGTCAAAAACATCCAAATATTTGAAAAATTCAATCTGTCTCATCTCGCTTGCACCCGCAATAATCAATCATCCATAATAAATTGATTGTTACCTTCATCCTTTGGCAAAAGAAATAGAAACAACCGCAATAATTAGCAAAAGCAAGCTTCAATCGTAAAATTAAAAGCAAACAACAAACCCTTAAATGCAAAATCAAGCTCTTGATCAATTGCAAACATGACAATCAACTTTATATCAATACCCTATCAATCAACTTATCAACCCATCATGATCCTATACAATGCATGTCCTAGGATATATCGTTCTAACAATGGGCATCATTTTGGATATCACTTTGGATTCTTATACTATCAAAACAAATCCCTTTGGCTAGAGATATGAAGAACATTGACTTGTTTGAGTACTTGATCTTTTCTTTTGATTTATCTTATCGCGCTCATTCCAAGGACCTCTCGATGATATCCAAACGAAGGATTTGTAGAGATAGGAATGGGGCAACAATCATTAGCTTTTGTCTGCTGTGCTTGTTAGATTTTCTTGTAAAATAACTTGGCGAATACTTACTTTGTTAGGTAAGTCCTAACAAGGTTTTCGTATGTCAGGTGTGAGTAAGAATACTCCTATCTGTTTGTCGAGTCAAAGTCCATCGCACTAGGTACAATGCCATCCTAGTTCTTTATACCTTGGTGCATCGTATCTATGTGTGTTATCAAACATAAGGTAAGTAGCCCTTTTAAAATCCCAATCCTTAATAAGCAAAACATCATCTATCATCATTAGCATCTCTAATAAAGTCTCGCTAAATCATGGACTTTTTGGATCCTCTTGTCATCATCTTATTTCTTCTTTCTTCTCTCCGCGCTAACATAACATCACCAATGCATCCATCATGCATCCATCTTGCATCCTGCATATCATCTAACATGCATAATCATCATCATAATATAGATCTGTTAGTCTAAGCATCTCATAAATCATACATTTGCATAATCATAGCATATCACGTCATCAATCTCATCCATCTCACATCATATCATCATTTAAGTTGTTTAAGATAATATAGATTTGTTATTCTAAACATCTTAAAACCATCTCATTTGCATCATCATCCATAAGCATCCATTTTGAACCTCTTTATCGTGAGATCGACCTTTAAATCAAATCTTTTCGCTCGATCTCTCGAGGGGGCAATGTACCAGCATACTTCTTTCCACTGGGGCATCCGAAAAATCAGAAATATTTTGAAATTTGATCATGGTAAGATTATTCTTTGAACCAATGTAGCAAGTACATTGCTTCAAAGAGGGGCAAAATGTAGACATGCAAAATTAGCATCATCCATTTAATTAGGTCCATTCATCAAGAAAACCAAGTTCATATTCATCCGCTCATTAAATAAATCAAGCTCATCAAATCCATTCACCAGGTAAATCAGGTCTATTTAATTCATTCCTAAGGTTATCCATTTAAATTAAATAAATCAACTTTGTTTAATTTAAGTCTCACATACCCTTTTTAATTAAATAAACCAAACTTTATTTAATTGAAATCCAAATGCATATTCCATCCCTTTTTTATTTAAATAAATCAAAATATTTAAATCAAATAAGTGAAAATCCCCTAATCATCACCTAATCCAATCTAATCCTGATTAACCTAATCTAACCACCCATCACATCTTCTAGCTTTTCCCATTTGCTCCAATAAATCATTTTAATTCATTTATAAAATCAACATTTTCCATCAACATGGCGTCTTTGAGGAATATTCCCTCAAATTTGAATTCAAAAGCAAGTTGAAATGTACATCCAACAAGGCATTTAATAGGTCTTACATGTCTCTTACATGTCCCTTGCAAAGGTCAAATTCAACATTTATCTCTCAAATTCAAATTTGAATCTCTCCCTCTTTCGCACATTGACCAAAATGTGCTCATCCTCCACCCTATCACAAGTTGACAAGTGACCTCTTCTATTAGTCCAATCTTTGTCCCACATTCATCCATTTGGCGATTTCTCTCAACAAAATATTCTATAAATGGAAGGCTTCATTCATCATCAAATCCTCCACAACTTGATCTACAACTCTCATTCAAGGTTACTCTCTTCAATTTGAGAGCTAATTTTTCCCATCTTCATAGTATTTTTATATCTACATCATGGAGCTTAGAAAAGGATTGGGAAAGGGCTTCTTTCCATAGAATCACCAATCCACTATGGGATAGGTTTGAGCATGCTTAGTCTTTGGTATTTTATCACTTTGTTTGTTTAGCATGATTCAATATCTCATATGGATGCTTGATTTGTTGTATTTGATTTGGTATTATGACTAATGTTCACCAAGGTTGAAATATTTGCAAATTTAGCAACCACATAATAAATAGGTCAAAAGTAAGTCAAAAGGTCAAAATTCAAAAGTTAGTCAAAAGGTCAAAAACAGAGTCGTCTTGTCAAACTGCGTCGTCTCTGAGCTTGAATGTAGGCAAGGTTGATCTTTGATCATCCCCTAAGACACTTAGATCAGTCCTTTAGGAGTCTTGCATAATAAACTAACATTTCATCATGTATATCTTCATCTGTAAATCAGTCAAGTCATCTTGTCGAACTACGTTGTCTCTGAGCTTGAACGTAGGCAAGGTTGATCTTTGATCATCTCCCGAGACACTTAGGTCAGCCCTTTAGGAGTCCATCATAATAAACTAACATTTCATCATGTATATCTTCATCTGTAAATCAGTCAAGTCGTCTTGTCGAACTACATCTTTGAGCTTGAACTTAGGCAAGGTTATTCTTCAATCATCCCCCAAGACACTTAGGTTAGTCCTTTAGGATTCTGTCATAATAAACTGACATTTCATCATGTATATCTTCATTTGTAAATTGGTCAAGTCGTCACTCGAACTACGTGATCTCTACGTGTATAACGTAGGCAAGGCTAATCTGTTGATCAGCCCCCAAGGCCCCTAGGATAGGTCTTTAGGTTAGTCTCTTGGTCAAAATTTCAGAAAATCCCAAAACATTGGAAAATAAAAAATCAAAACATTTAAAAATCTCAAAAAATACCAAAAACATCCTCAAAAAATTGCAAAACTCTAAAAACATCCAAATATTTGAAAAAAATCCATACATCTCATCTCCCTTGCACCCGCAATAACACCTATCAATAATAAACTAATCGTCATCCTCAACCTTTGGCGAAATAGTTAGAATCAAGTCTAGGAGCTTAAAAGTAAAACTCAAAAACGTCAAGTCTCAGGTTTAAGTCAGTACGTAAACAAGTTCGCCAATTTTTTGTGTCGATAGTCCATCATCCAAATAGTCCTATATCAATCATCTGATAACATCATGTCCTAGGATGTATCCTTCCTATAGGGGGCATTATTTATCAGAAAGAGCACTTTGGATAAACGAAATGATGTGTCGCCATCCACTAACATGTCCTAGGATGTATCCTTCCTACAATGGGCATTATCTTTTGGCAATATTTTTGGTTCTTATCCTTAAAAACACATTCCCTTTTGGTTAGTGGTATTGAAGAACATCAACTTGTTTGTGTGCTTTATCTTTGTCTTTTGACTTATCTTATTGCGCTCAGTCTAAGGACCTCTCGATGATATTCAGATGAAGGATTTAGAGAGATAGGAATGGGGCAACGATCATTATCCTTTTGTTTACTATGCTTGTTGGACGTTCTTGAAAAATAAACTTGGAGAATACTTTCTCTATTAGATATGTATAGAGGATTTTTTGGACATCTTCTTGACTATTGCATTGACTAGTTATACCTTTCAGTGTTTTGGTCCAAGATGTTTGAAACTTCTAATGTGCATCCTAGCAAGGTTTTCGTATGTTAGGTGTGAACAAGAATACTCCTATCTATTTGTCGAGTCAAAGTCCATCACACTAAGTACAACGCCATCCTGGTCCTTTATACCTTGATGCATCATGCCTATGCATGTTATCAAACATAAGGTAAGTGACCCTTTTAAAATCCCAATCCTTGATAAACAAATCATCCATCTATCATCATCATTTCTCATCATCATCTCTCATAAAGTTGGCTTGTTGGATCCTCTTGTCATCATTTAATGTCTTCTTTTCCACACTAACATCATGTCATGAATAGTTAATCATCACTATGGATGTGAAAATCTGCATATGGTCAGCATTTTAAAACCAAAATAATCCTCAACATCCCTATGAGATAATGAAACATGTTAGATATGCTAAGTACGATATTAAAACAACAAAAAAAACCAAATAAGCATACAAACAACATGAATCAACTTCATCTCATTGTGGATTGGTGTCACATGTGCTAGTGACCCTTTCCCAATCCTTGATTGATAAGCTAGTGATGAAATTGCTATGGATATGGAGATGATAAATGGACAAGATCAATTCTCAAATGAAGAGAGTGACCTTGCAAGAGATTGTGGAGGATTTGCTCAATGTTGAAGCTTCTATTTAAGGATTTTCAAAATGCTAAGTGTTGAAGAAAGACCAATGTGGGACTAAGATTGGACAAATGAAAGAAGGACACTTCTCAAGTGGTGATTGGTTGATGTATGTGCAAGATTTGGGAAGAGTGCCCATGAGAGGGAAAATTTGAATTCAAATTTGAGAGTAAATGCTGAGTGGGGGACAAGAAAATGAGCAATAAATGCAATGTTGGACGGACAAATCAACTTGCCTTTGAATTCAAAATTGAGGGAATATTCCCCATAAATGCCATGTTGATGGAAAATCTTGGATTTAATAAATTAATAAATTGATTTATATGTGCAAGTGGCTAAATCTAGAGAATGCAAGTGGGTGAGATTAGCATTAGATCAGGATTAATTAGCTAGGATGATGATTAGGATTAGTTTGACCTCTTTGACTTAGATATTTGATTTATTTAAATCAAGAAGGATGGAATATGCATTATGATGGATGTTTGATTTATTTGATTAAAAAGGTTGATGATAAGTTTGATTTATTTAATTTAAGCTGATGACTTTAGGAGATTGATAAATAAACTTATTTATTTTCCCAATGGATGAATATGACCTAGTTGAATGCATTATGTCAATTTGACATGTCTACATTTTGCCCCTCTTTGAAGCAATGCACTTGCTGCATTGGTTCAAAGAATAAACTTGTCACAATCAAAATCAAAAAAATTCTAATTTTTCGGATGCCCTCGGGGAAAGAAGTACATTGGTACATTTCCCCCTCGAGATATCAATCGAAAAGATTCAATTTGAGGGTCGATCTCACGATAAAGAGGTTCAAAATGGATGGTTATGGACGATGATGCAAATGAGATGATTTCAAGATGCTTAGAATAACAAATCTATATTATCCTAAACAACTCAAATGATGATATGATATGAGATGGATGAGATTGATGATGTGATATGTTGTGATTATGCAAATGTATGATTTATGAGATGCTTAGACTAATAGATCTATATGATGATGATTATGCATGTGAGATGATATGCAGAATACTAATGATTTATGGATGCAAGATGAATGCATAATGGATGAATGATGGATGCATTGGTGATGATGATGTTAGTGCAAAAATGAGATGATGACAAGAGGATCCCACAAGTCCATGATTGGTCAAGACTTTATTAGAGATGATGATGATGATAGATGATGATGATGATGATGATAAATGATGATGATTTGCTTATCAAGGATTGAGATTTTAAAAGGATCACTTACTTTATGTTTGATAACATGCCTAAGCATGATGCATCAAGGTATAAAGGACCAGGATGGTGTTGTACTTAGTGTGATGGACTTTGACTCGACAAATAGATAGGAGTATTCTTGTTCACACCTGACATACGAAAACCTTGCTAAGATGCAATTTAGAATTTTCAAAGATCTCGAACCAAAACATGGAAAGGTATAACCAATCAATGCAATAGTCAACAAGCTATCTAAAAAATCCTCTATACATATCTAACAAAGCAAGTATTTGCCAAGTTATTTTACAAGAACATCTAACAAACACAACAGACAAAAGATAATGATCATTTCCCCATTCCTATCTCTTTAAATCCTTCATTCGGATATCATCAAGAGGTCCTTGGAATGAGCGCAATAAGATAAATCAAAAGAAAAGATCAAGTACACAAACAAGCCAATGTTATTCATACCTTCAGCCAGAGGGATGTGTTTTGATAGGATAAGAATCCAAGTGATATCCAAAATGATGCCCATTGTCGGAATGATATATCCTAGGACATGCATTGTATAGGATGATGATGGTTTGATAAGTTGATTGATAGGCTGATGATATAAGGTTGACTGACATGTCTGAAAATGATCAAAAGTTTAATTTTGTTTTAGAGGTCTGTTGTTTCGATTCTGATTTTGCGATTGAAGCTTGCTTTTGCTAACTGTTGTGATTGTTTCTATTTGTGTTGCCAAAGGATGAAGGTGATGATGATTTATTATGGATGATTGATTATTGTGGGTGAAAGAGAAATGGGATGGATGGATTTTTTCAAATATTTGGATGTTTTTGATGTTTTTGAAATGTGTTAAGGATGTTTTTGGGTTTTTGTATTTTTCAAATGTTTTGATTTTTTGATTTTTCAATGTTTTTGGATTTTGTGTTTTTTGAATGTTTTTGGATTTTGATGTCTCAAGAGCTGATCAAAAATTAGCCTTGCCTACGTTTCAGCTCAGAGACAACGTAGTTTGGATTTCCATGTTTTTGAGGTTTTTCTATTTTTGACTTGTTTTTGGATTTTGATATGTTTTGGATGTTTTTGGACTTTTCACATGATTTTGACGATTTGGATATGGATATGTGTGACGATATCAGTGCTCTGTTTGGGATTTGGTTGAAAACCAAGCTAAGGTCGATCGATTGGGTCGATGGATTGATGATAATGATAACATTATTGAGGATGCACAACAATGCAAGGATAGTGTTAAGCAACACAATGATTAGGATGTATATCCCAAGATGATGGATTGATGATGATGATTTGATTGGATTTGATTGATCAGGATTGTTGAAGCTTGGTTTGGAAAAAAGGATGTTTTGGATGATCTGATGTGATGTTGAAGGATGCGTTAGATGCAACTGATAGTGATTGTTTTGATTGATGTTCGATTGAAGATAAAACTAGATAAGGAATATCTTCTCATCAAAATATGCCATGGGCTAGTGATTTGGAATTTTTACTCACAAGTGGTAGACCAATTTGATTTTATGTTTTCCAATGTTTGGATCACCACATAAGTTGGAGGACATAGACCAAGATTTATTCTCGAAGCAAGATGTGAAATATCTGCCCCCAGTGTTTAGCAATGTATGGCGTGTCATGGGTGGATGCTCAGATAAGTCTATGGATGGAGGGATATGGATTATCTTGCGATAAGATAAGGTTTTCGGATAATGAATGCTCATTTGGATAATGCTTCATGGCTCAGATAATGCTGGATAGGATAGGACCAATGAAAATGACCCATGTCAAGATGTTTACCATAAGCAATTGTAAAGTGTGCCCCAAACTTCATCAAGATCAAGATGACTTGGATGATGGATGCTGAGGGATAAAGATGGATTGGATCAATAGTTTATGGATGAACGAATTTATTATGGATAAGATGCATGGAATGCTCGATTTATTATGGATGGGATGAGATGCTTTCACTTGAACTGGCGCATGTAGATGCTCAATTCTACACATGACGCCTGTTTTCCAGGTTTTCATCATAGTCTTGCCCAAAGTGCCACCCATGCGGTTTTCACTAGAGGACGATTTTTCTCTTTACTATTTTCAATCCTTTTTCTAATTTTTTTTATTTTCATATTTTTTGATTTTTTTGGTTTTTTCTAAAAGATTTTAAACTCATTCTGAATCACAAGGTGTTGTTGATGTAGATTCCCCTGTCATGATGTGCCATAGATATCCTGGTTGAAGGAGCTGCTTTGCTAAGAGACGTGCACTTGAATGCAACTTTTGGGATTCTTGATCTGCTTCATTGATACTAGGGTTAACTTTGTCTCTGTACGCACCTCGCGATAGAGTACCTTCTGAATCCTTATGATAAAGGGTCATTGCCAATACATAGTCGATGTGAGAATTGGATGTCATGCGTGGAGGCGTGGATGGAGTGTGTTTAGGGAAATGAGGTGTATTGGTTGACAGTTTGGAACCTTTGACTCTCCAAACTTGGGAAGATAAGCAATGATGGGTGGATATGAAAGTGTGCGTGGAATTGGGACCAGCTGCTTGATATACTTTGTACGTCGCTTGAAAAGCCTACTTTGGCTTTTGTGGAGATCCCTGATGGATACTTTTCCCTCTTTTATTTTTCCCCACAGTTTCTTTGATTGATGGATTTTGATAGGGATGATCTTTCTTTGTATTCTTTGGTATCCATTTGTATTTGATTTGTCCTTCATTCTTGTCTTCTTTTTCTTTGATAATGTTCTTTATACTTTGATTTAACACTTTCCTTTGGTGTTGGTCCCAATTCGTGGATGGGATGATAGGTCGATGAAGATTCATGGCGTGGATGGTTGTAGTATTGGCAATGGTTTCACCATAAGGATTCTTCGTGCTCCCTATGTTGACGTTTGCTTGACACGAAGTTGCCCCCAGTATGGTAGAAGTAGTACCTTGATGCTTTGATTCTTCCTTTTCTGAGATGTCTTGTTCGATAAGCATTCTCTGATAGATAGCTATTGTAGATGACGTTAGTTCAATTTGTTGCTCTGCTAACTATGGAATATCTTGTTCTATCTGATTTGCTTCCTTGAGTGGATAATGTTCGATATATTTATTCATGTTGTCCTTAGTCTGCATTTGCAGTGTATCTGATACTGTTGTTGACAACCCAGTTTGATTGTAGGAATTAGTAACCTACTCTTTTTGTGTAATAATGTCAAGATTAAAGGAATCTTGTTTTGAATGAAGATCATCTATGTGTCCATCCATAGAAAGCATCTCATGGGTAGATGGAGTATTTTTTGCTACATGGATATGATCATCTTGCATAGATAGGAGAGTGTCCATTAGATTGTTGTAGTATCTTGCAGATACAAATTCTTGATCTTGAATGATTTCGGAGTTGCTTTCGACATGCTTTGGATCAAGTTCTTGACATGGGTCAGTTTCAAAGGATGGATTAAAGATTCTTGGATTTCATCATTACACATGGTAAATGGTTCAATATCCTCGAGTGTTGAGTTCAGGGTTCTTTCAGTATCTGTAACCATGCGGTCAAAGGGGATCAACATGTTTTGAAAATGACCATTGCTAAACTTTGGTGAAAGATTTTGATCATGCTTTGGAATAAATTCTTGAGATATGTCCTCTAACTCATAAGGCGATGTAGAGAAATTTTCAACATGATCATAGGTGAACTGATTGTGCATTATGTCAATTGGATCAAATAATCCTAACACTACTTGAAAGAGATCACTAAAAAGTGGCTCTCGATGTATGGTGAAATGATCATCGGATGGGGTGAAAACATCTTCAAAGTGCTCATAGATGGATTGATCTTGATCCTTGTTCTCAACAGTTGTCATTTTTTGTTTTTGTGCTTGTGTTTGTTGAGTGGATTGAGAGGTTTGGGCAACTTGAGAGGATTGTTGCACTTGTTGAGCTTGTGTTGCTCGCTGCATGGCTAGATATTGTTGGAATCCCTTTTGAAAAGAAACTTGTAATGTCGCGTTGTATTGGCTTGATGTGGTGGAGGTTGGTGGTGGTAGGGGTGGTGGTGGATTCAGAATTATGTTTGAGATACACTCGGAGCGATCATGGTAGTGACGGTTGAGATGTGATGGGCGTGATAGTGGTGTTTGGAATGATTGAAGGGATAGTGATGGTTGGAATGACCGAGGTGATAGGTCCTTGGGAGACCGTATTTCAATTTGGGATCAATGTTGTTTGATTAGATACCATCTGTTGGTGCGATGTTGATGGTATATTTGACGTGATGGCTTGATTGACATTAGGTGGACTGATTTGGATGGAGTGATTGGTGCTAGGTAAAGGGGGAAGCCCTAAACAAAGGAATGATGTTGATATGGGTAATGGTGGTGGAGATTTCCCTTGGTGCAATGCCTCAACTATTTTGGAAAGTGCAGCAATTTGATCTAGCCAATTTTGTTCTTGATTTTGATCTTGACTCCCTTGATATAGTTGATTTGGTTCTTGTTTAAGAAGATTTGGAGTGTGTAGTTGTGTTTGATTTTGGACAATATTCTGATTTGTGATGACACTCAGATTTGGCATGATGGGTTGAAATTGACCATTTTCATGTTTGGAATATTTGTATGATTTGCAAATGTATCCATCCCAAAGTTTTCTGGAATCATGTTTCGAAAACTTGTTCTTGGTACCTTCTCATTTGGTTTGTAGGGTTTTGGTGGGACGATGTTGTTCGTTTGAAGGCTCATGTTTTGATTGTTTGGTTGACAGACTTGTAGATTTGGACTTGGATTTACCATCGGGAAATGTGTTCCAATCTTTGATTTGGGCATACTCACACTTGTTCTATTGACATTTGTCAAAGGTAATGGTCCCATGTATGGATTGTATGAGTTTTGATAATCAATCGGTATTGTAAGGCTTTGAAGATTCAATTGATTTGGATTACTCAAGATGTATGGATCAAGTTTGTATTCCATGTTCTTCTTGTGTTTTGACCTTGTTACACAAGTGACCTCTAGGGTTCTTAGGACCAATGACGAGATGAAGGATGAAAGGTGTAAATGATATGGATGATGAATGTTTAGGGACTTTGGATCAATGCTAGACTTAGGGTTTGATTTTGATTGGTCGATTTGGATAGTGAACTTGCAAACCCTAAGATGTTGGATGTGATCTTAGGATGAACTTGTTCAAAGGATTACTAATTTAACTAGAGGTATGAGAAAGGATGCATTCCCATACTCCTAACTAAACAAGGTGATTTTGATTTTGATGATGTGCCTAAGTCTAGAATGATGTTTTCAAAGTTCTAAAGTTGTTTGGTGGGATGGATTTTGATAAATGTTTGAGATGGATGAAGTGTTCAATTTGATGCTAAGAGACTTAGAGAGACTTTGTTTACTAGGCCAAGGTATTGAAGAACACACTTTTCTCTAAGAGCAATCAAAAGACCAATATGACCAAAAGATATCAAGCACATGTGTGGGGTCCAATTTATTATCTTTGCTTAATGAGTAATTTTTACCACAAACACACTTCTTGATTAGGTTTCAAACTAAATGTCCAATGTCACAACTTCTTTTCATCCCACAAAGTGCTATGTGGAAGTTCCAAGAAATCAAGACAAGGGTTTCCTAATGTTGACCTTTGTAAGAGCAAATTAAGATGTAAACCCAATTACTTAGAAACCTCTAAGGACATAATCCCAAGGGTAAGCAATAGTTCTTAGGTTTTTTCAAAGGTATTTTCTCTAACTAAGGGGTTTGAAATTTTGATGATGATGTTGAATGTTGGTTTTTCAATGTTTTCGATAAACACACTGTGTTTTTGAATGAAGAACAAGTACAAGCCCTATGGATGTGTAAGACAATATTTGTTGATTCCCAACTTGAACAAGTCTAGCTACGCTTATCTTTAGTGAATGGTTAGATGCTTGACCCCACTGGCTCCCCTCCACGGCTCATTAATGTCAATCAGGGCAGCCAAGCATCAACACCCATGAAATTCCCATGGAATGTTTTCCATTTCTACTAAAGACCATAAAAGTGTGGGGCGGCTTCAAAATGACCATTCTTGCACCAACAAATAGATCAAGGATTCTGGAAAATTCTAGTACATGGGTTCTAGTAAGGACTTTCCGTTCGTGGAGATTGACCCATACGTCAAGAGTCCCCTTTTGGATCCATCTTGTCGGAGCCAACCGCGTGATAATGGCATTTAACCAATACCCACATTTATATCCTGGCTGTAAATACTCTTGGCTTTAGAGTGTTACCAGTTGAGTCGTTTCCTTGGGTGAGTACTTTTTCCCCAAGGCAGGCCCTCTAGGATAAACAAAAGCAAGCAAAGACAAAATCCGTAACTTGATCAATCTTTGATGGCACAAAGAAAGAGAATGTATGTGAAAATGCCCCTACTCACACTCACAAAAGATGTTCAATTTTAACCCCAAATCAAAGTGTTTCAAAGCAATAAAATGCATTTTGAGTGTTTCTCTTGCACCCTAGATCGCATGAAGCGCAAGGGGAGAGGATACGCACTCAAAATGTACCAAAGACAAAATCACACAATTCAAGCACTTGTTCATTTTATAGCCTTCAAAGCAATTGTGAGTTCATTTTAAAGCACCAAGATGAAGTGTGAAATTTGTCTTGTTCAATTTTAGAACCTAAATCAAAAAGCTAGTAAGTTTGTAAGGTTCAATTTTAGGCCAACTTTGAAAAAAATAATGACCTAGTTGGCTAAAAACAGAAAGTTAAACCATGAAATGTAAGCCTCAAGCATTTAAAAATGCTTTATGAATTTTGAATTTGATGCTCCAAATCTTTAACTCCTATTTTGCTTTCATTTTTGCTCAACTCCAACGCTTGATTTTAATGTCAATCTACAAACAAAACAATCACAAATAAGATTTATTTCAAGGAATCAATGAAGCATATAGCATTATATAAATAAAAATAAAAAAATAAAAAAAATACACTTGTCATTCAACCCCAAGTTTGGAAAGCCAAATGATTGGTTGTGTAATAAAAAAGCTTTAAAGGTTGCTCCACCAAATCATAGTCCGACAGCTATGTTCCACCAAATAGAAAGGTCTCTAATAGTCCATTAAAGCTTTTCAAATTCACCCAGCAGTTAGGAATTGAACATATTTAATATTTATTCTAACAAAATTAAAAAAAGATGTCAGAATACTAAAGATAGTAAAAATTTGGACCTCTATTTATTCAAACAAGTCTAAAAAAAATATATTGTTAGAATATTAAAGATAATGAAGTAGCAAACTACCAAAAATGTTATCAATAAAAATTCCAACCAATAGATTCAGATTTCCTTAGTCCGACAAGATCACAGGCTGTCATGTTTGGTGAGTTAAATACTTCGAGTAGAGTGGTTGAAAATAAGTTCTAAATCCTCCTACATGCTGCTAAAGTCAGTGAAGGACCACCATGCCCACCCATCAGAAGTTTGGGATCATGTGGACAAGTTATCAAGGAGCAATTACTGAGAATTTATAATGTGCAAGGATAAGTTAAAGATTCTGCAACACCACTCCAAAGATCACTGATTGATTTGATTAATGTAAAATATAACAATCATTTAACATTGAAATTACAAATCCTTTTATAACTGCCCCACAAGAATACCAATGGCCTGCATTGATCGAGTGGTAATAGTCTATTTTCATAAACAAATTCAAACAAATCCTTAGGAATATTTAGCTCCCTTTATCTTTAATAAATGTTATAAATCTGGGATTAATAATCCTAATATTTAATTCAAATCATTCCAGACCGCTCTGCTATTTCAATTTAAGGACCAAGATTATCAATTTAAAAAGCACAGACATGTCACACTAATTGACTTAAAGATTATGGGGGAGCTTTAGTAGGGCACGAAAAAAGATTGTATAAAGAATTATTACTGAACAACTCTCCAGAAAGATTGTATTGTAGTCAACAAAGATTATGCAGGGCACGCAAAAGTGGAAGGCTATTTGGACAAATATGGACTTTGCATTAATTGGTGAAAGAGTACCTCAAGAAACTGATATCTGATTCAAAATTCACCATTTAAAGCGCTTTCATTGGCAATCAATGTCAGTGAACGTTTGATTCAGAATTCTAGCGTTGCTTTTAGACCTTTGAGATTACTGATAATGGCACCTATTTAGTTTCCTGCTTTAATTTCTTGTCTATTCATCAACACTCTAAATGCCTTAATGATTTCCTTAACGTGGTTTCTATTGCTCTTCCTTGCGGTTGGCTGAATCTGCAAATGCTAGTGGAGACAAAGGCGGTGTGACTACTGGGATGATTTAAGATCTGAAGAAATTTAGGCGCTATTGGTCATAGGATCTATAAGAAAAATCTTCTATAGAAACAAACCACGAATAAATTGCCCTGAACAAGTCACCAACCAAAAGCAACTCAAAGTGATGAATGCACAACTATCAAAAATGCTTCCACTTGGATCACAAAAAAGATGCTAAATCCAAAAGAACAACCAACACCAACAGATCAAGTCCATTTTCACGACTCCTCGATAAAATTTGAGTCATGACAAAAATTATGAAGGCAACAAAGTAACCAAAAATAAGTGAATTAGCTCATAATTAGCATTTTAAACATCTCAAATTTGGAGAACTAAATAGAGAAAAGAGATATTTTCAAATGGTGCTTTATCAAGCATAGGCTGCGTTAAAGATCAATAACATTTCAAATTTGGAGAACCAAACGTATGCAAAGAATCTCGTTAGCATTACTTCAAAATGAGAAATTTGACTATGGCCATTGAAACCACGCCTTGCAAGCTATTTGGTGCACTTTCAATATACTTCTCTTTTCTTTTTCTTTTTTTTGTTTGCACCACTTGGAGTAGCTATGCCATACCTGTAACAAAGTATGGGAGAGCTTGATTTTAGCAAAGACACTTTTTTAAAAGTACTATGTAAATTCCTATTAGCATTAGAATGTATAACCTATGGATTTCCATATTGACTAAAAATCAATGATGATCCAGAAAGTAAATATTGAAAGAGAGTCAATTTCAACAAACTGCATCAGAGCGATTGACCATTCTCTAGTCAAGATTTTCTATCACAACAAGAAATTCAATCATATACCAAACAAATGATTGTTAGGCCACTTATCTTTCTTATGGAAAATGAATGGAATTGTGGGGATTAAATAAGGCTTTGGAAATGTAATGCCATGCCAGAAAGTCTTGTTTCTTAGTATCTAGTCGTAACCAATAATTTTTGTTTATTAGAGGGCTTATAAATACACTTTTGAGTTGTGAATGCAATCTAAAAGCCTAAAGACAAAGACTATCACATGATCATATAACCAGTTAGAACGTCCAAAACATTTCAACCAAAAGCAAAAGCATTGATATTATCACATAAGAAAATAGCTAATAGATGGTATGAAATGATTTTGACTTTCAGCCCTCCTTCTAGCGCCATAATGTGGATGTGAAAATCTACATATGGTTAGCATTTTAAAACCAAAATAATCCTCAACATCCCTATGAGATAATGAAACATGTTAGATATGCTAAGTAAGATATTAAAACAACAAGAAAAACTAAATAAGCATACAAACAACATGAATCAACTTCATCTCATAGTGGATTGGTGTCACATGTGCTAGTGACCCTTTCACAATCCTTGATTGATAAGCTAGTGATGAAATTGCTATGGATATGGAGATGATAAATGGACAAGATCAATTCTCAAATGAAGAGAGTGACCTTGCAAGAGATTGTGGAGGATTTGCTCAATGTTGAAGCTTCTATTTAAGGATTTTCAAAATGCTAAGTGTTGAAAAGAGACCAATGTGGGACTAAGATTGGACAAATGAAAGGACACTTGTCAAGTGGTGATTGGTTGATGTATGTGCAGGATTTGGGAAGAGTGCCCATGAGAGGGAAAATTTGAATTCAAATTTAAGAGTAAATGCTGAGTGGGGGACAAGAAAATGAGCAATAAATGCAATGTTGGAGGGACAAATCAACTTACCTTTGAATTCAAAATTGAGGAATATTCCCCATAAATTCCATGTTAATGGAAAATCTTGGATTTAATAAATTAATAAATTGATTTATATGTGCAAGTGGCTAAATCTAGAGAATGCAAGTGGGTGAGATTAGCATTAGATCAAGATTAATTAGCTAGGATGATGATAAAGATGAGTTTGACCTCTTTGACTTAGATATTTGATTTATTTAAATCAAGAAGGATGGAATATGCATTATGATGGATGTTTGATTTATTTGATTAAAAAGGTTGATGCTAAGTTTGATTTATTTGATTTAAGCTGATGACTTTAGGAGATTGATAAATAAACTTGATTTATTTTCTGAATGGATGAATATGACCTAGTTGAATGCATTATGTCAATTTGACTTGTCTACAATCACCACTAGTGCATCCATCTTGCATCCTCAAACCATCAGTATTATGCATATCATCTCACATACATAATCATCATCATAATATAGATCTATTAGTCTAACCATATCATAAAATCATACATTTGCATAATCATGGCATATCACATCATTCGTCCCATCCATCTCACATCATATCATCATTTAAGTTGTTTAAGATTATATAGATATGTTATTCTAAGCATCTTAAAACCATCTCATTTGCATCATTATCCATAACCATCCAGTTTGAACCTCTTTATCACAAGATCCACCTTCAAATATAATCTTTTCACACGATATCTCGAGGGGGCAATGTACTAGTGTACTTCTTTCCACTGGGTCAAGCGAAAAAAAATTGAATTTCGATCGCGGCAAGTTTATTCTTTGAACCAACGCAGCAAGTACATTGCTTCAAAGAGGGGAAAAATATAGACAAGCAAAACTAGCATTATGCATTCAATTAGGTCCATTCATCAAGTAAACCAAATTCACATCCATCCACTCATCAAGTAAATCAGGTTCATCATCCATTTAAATTAAATAAATTAACTTTATTTGATTTAAGTCTACATTACCTCATTTGATTAAATAAATCAATTTTAATCAAACCATAATATTTCATCTTTCATAAACCATCTTCTAATTTCATCTCATACAAAATAATCCATCTTTATCTTGCATTATCCTTTTAATTAAATAAATCAAACATTAATTTAATTAAATCCCAAATGCATTTCCCATCCCTTTTGATTTAAATAAATCAAATATTCAAGTCAAATGGGTCAAAATCAACTAATCATCACCTAAGATAGTCTAATCTTGATTAACTTAATCTAACCACCCATCACATCCTCTAGTTTTTCCCACTTGCACCAATAAATCATTTTAATTCATTTATAAAATCAGCATTTTCCATCAACATGGCATCTTTGAGGAATATTCCCTCAAATTTGAATTCAAAAGCAGCTTGAAATGTACATCCAACAAGGAATTTAATAGGTCTTACATGTCTCTTACATGTCCTTTGCAAAGGTCAAACTCAACATTTATCTCTCAAATTCAAATTTGAATCTCCCCCTCTTTCGCACATTGACCAAAATGTGCTCATCCTCCAACCTATCACAAGTTGACAAGTTGCCTCTTCTCATTGGTCCAATCTTTGTCCCACATTCATCCATTTGGCTATTTCTCTCATCAAAATATTCTATAAATGGAAGGCTTCATTCATCGTCAAATCTTCCACAACTTGATCTACAACTCTCATGCAAGGTTACTCTCTTCAATTTGAGAGCTAATTTTTCCCATCTTCATAGTATTTTTATACCAACATCATGGAGCTTAGCAAAGGATTGGGAAAGGGCTTCTTTCCATAGAAGCACCAATCCACTATGGGATAGGTCTGAGCATGCTTAGTCTTTGGTATTTTCACTTTTTTTGTTTAGCATGATTTAATATATCACATGGATGCTTGATTTGTTGTATTTGATTTGGTATTATTACTAATGTTCACAAAGCTTGAAATATTTGTAGTTTTAGCAACCACACTATAGTAGCATAAATCATAGTAACACATATATGAATAATAAGATAATTTTAAAGTGAAAAAAAAGAGTACTGATATAATGAAGAATACATCAATATATATATATATATATAAATATTAACATGAATATAACAACTAAATAATGAGAAAATGTATGTTTTAAAATT
>VDFB02308844.1:0-11659 GCA_007258455.2 Sequoia sempervirens | reverse complement strand
AAACCCCCACTCCCATAAGAGACACTATCATTACAACTCCCACACTGATGAACCCTAAACAAAACATCACTCCTACATAGTCATGGGGATCCAACTCACACAATTTGTTTTATGTTTCCAATAATATTCTAACAAGCATGATCACGGGCTTAAAGGTCAAACATTTTTTGTTATGTAAAAATGGTCAATCACACGAAAATAAATACCCGCACGTGATTTAGTCCGTACATGCGTACATTACGTATTTGGCATGGTGGCAAAAAGCTTCGTGTGCATGTGCAACTCGAATGATTAACCCCGTGACAACTAATTCACACATTATTATAAATAAAAAAAATTCTGATTTCTACGCAAAGGTCAAAATAATGCTTTGAAAAAATGTAAAGAAGATACCATGAATTTAAATTGATGTTGAAAAAGCCCCAACTATAAGTCAAAAGGGTATTTCATACTTGGAAATGTGTGTAATCACTCTTAATTTTCGTTAAATAAAATAAAATATATAAGCCAATTCAAAGTAATTATCAAGATAATTATTCTTGAATTTTAAATTAGATATTTAAACTGATATTGCTAAATTTGTTGAATTAAATTTAAATGAGCTCTAACCTTTTTTTTTTATTAGTTGGCCAAATCGATCAAAATTATAATTTATCACTTAAAAAATAAAATATATTAAATGTAATTTATTTATTTATTTTTTAATGTCATGAATGTGGAACAATGGATTTTGATAGCCTTTGCCTTAATTAAAAAATTTAGATAACTTTGTTAGTATGAAGTTGATAAGTAGGAGGTATTTTCCACGTGTCAAATTTTGATATTGCTACCAAGATTCAACCGTGTAGTTTAATGAGTCAAACTCATTAACCCATGTTTCATGAGTAGTGGTTCACAAGAACCCATCTCTCATGATAATGAATGATCCACTTAGCACTCATTGCATCTAGGTGATGCTCACAGAGGTGAAGCACTAGGCCTTCCTAGGAGGTCACCCATCTCAGTATTACTCCAGCTCAAGTGTGCTTAACCACAGAGTATGGAGTTGTTATAAAAGGTAGGGGAGCTTATTATTATTTTTTCTTGAGACTTCAATTGGATTTTTTTATACATAAATTTAAATACAACATCCTTATATTTTTATAGGAAAGTTTATTGAGTATTTATTGTAGTAATAATTTAAAAATTAAATAGTGAAAAATAATAATTGTTCAAATGATTGATAGGTACGTTTCTTATTTCTATTTTTGTAAAATTTGAAGGGTAGACAAACACTTGAAAATTGTATTTTTAGAATAGTTTTTGACTATTAGTGTAGTATTTTCAAAGCTAGAAACCTACACGAAAATTTCACATATAAAACATTCTATTTTGAGTATTTATTATAAGGAAGATGGTACTTTGTTTGGTAGGGAGCTCACTCTCCACAATGTACTACAAGTAAGCACGAAATTACGTATATTTTAGTAAAGATAGAAACTCTTCTAATGCAAGAATTAAATGTATACTCAACTATATTTTACATGAAAATGTGTAATTTAAAATATGTAGTTTTCCTTAAAATGAAGAAGAATGCAATTTGACATACCTATCTCTCTATCTCCATTATTTCTCATACCCAAGATGGAATTACATCTAACACAAGCATATATGGGAAGTAACTTTGGACAATGTGTGCCCTTAGTTGATCATCTTATCACACAAGATATTAATGGTAATAATGATGACTACAAATTTCTTGAGACGAAATGTATCAAAGTGTCTACAAAGTAATTTATGTATATATTTGTTGTAGATTTAAATCTTGAAATTATTGTTGTTGATGTTAGAACCTTTGACTTTAAGTGTTGTAAAAAGAAATGAAAAATCACTACCAAATCAAAATATTAGATGCTTATACACAAACCTAAAGTAAAACAAAATTGAGAAAGGGAATATTTTTAAATCTCAATTAACATGTCAAAATCATATCCTCATTCGTTTGAAAATATTGATTTAATGGATGTTTACATATAGAATAAAATATTAAGATTTATTTGATTGTCTTGCTTTTAAAATTATTGTTTCAATGGATATTTAGATTTAAAATAAGATATTCAAGATTTATTTGATTTTCCTACTTTTAAAAGTATTGTTTTAATGGATATGTAAATTTAAAATAAGATATTCAAGATTTGTTTGTTTGATTGTCTTACTTTTAAACTTTCATTAACCAAGTTGTAATTACAAATAGATGTATACATACATCTAATTATTATTTTATTTTATTTTTAATTTAAATAATTTATTCATACTTGTAGTTTATTGCTAATGTATTATTTAATTGATTCATTATTGAAAAAATGAATTATTTTTTAAAATTCAAAATTTAAAGAGTTTGGATTATGAATAGCTTGTTTTAAGTATTCTATTTTGGGACCAACCTAATTTCAAATGGTTCTTGTCTTCTTCTATAAACTATTAAAATTTGTCCATAACACAAAAATCAATAAAATGTGTGGAGTTTTATGTATCAAGGCTTATCTCTGGTGAATGTTTCCAGCATATGGGCCTCCCCTGTCCATAATGTCTTGTGTGTGTAGGCCACAGACTTATAAGCTTGCATTTTGGGTTTATGCTCAAGTTGAAGATGCTTGTCTCTAGCTCCATTCTATCTTTGAGTTGTTTGGCTATGAATCCATTCTTTGGTTGTCATTTTTTAATTCTTCTTGTCTAACATTTCACAAATTTCTCTAAGTTGTTAGAATTGACATTCTATTTTATCAATAAAGGAGAAAAAAATTATGTTTTCTCTAAATTTTGGGTGAACATTTTTTTGTTATTTTCAATTTATTTTTACATATTGAATCTCTTAGGATAAGAAATGGTCATACTCATTGATTACTGCAGTAATGCCTCTTATGTAGTAGTATAATATTATTGTTCAATGATGACATATTTTTCTAAAACCTCTCATATGTCTTTGAATCATACAGTGACAAATCAACCAAAATCTTGTGACTTAATGTAAACTTACCTCCTACCTAGAACCATAAACCCTCTTTGTATTGATTCAACTTCAAAATCTACACCTTTTATTTAATTATTTGTACCTACATAAATTTATATGCTCGTGAACAATTTTAAAAATACAACTATTAAAAAAGAAAAAAAATAACCCAAATTAATTTAAATTGTAATAATTTTAAAGATTAAACCTAAACAATTAAACTAATGTAATAGTGACCATGACCTTTACACATTAGAAGTTTATTTCTTTCCCTATTTATATTTCATATTAACTACCATTTATCTGAGATATTTCTTAATATTTGAATATAGAAAGTATATAATCCTGAGATCTTTTCAGAGCTCCACAATCTCCGCCCATATTCTACTTAACTTCGCTATTGTTTAATTTCAAAATTAAAAAAAGAACTAAAAAGATAATTATTAACAAGGCACTCATGCCAGAAAGCGGTCGCTACTTTTAGCATGGGTCACCCAAACAAACATAAAGACAAAAATTAAAGAAAATAGATATTTCTATCCCCACAACCACTCATACCTCATAACCTTTTTGTATCTCCTAGGTGATATAGAATATTTCATATAAACCCTAAAATAATTATTAGATTAGAAACCAATGCACGTACATTATTTTAGAAACCAATACCAAAAAAAATTAAAAGATTTTTAAAAGAAAATTTTAAATATTTTATTAAAAATTCACAAAATAAATTCAAACATAAATATTTAAATAGTTGGTATAAGTTTTTCACAGTCCGTCAATTTAAATTGTGCTAACTTATAGTTTAACTGTGTATGTTTTTGGATCGACTTTCCCCACACTCAGTGATCCATCATGAGGAAGAGGAAAATGGATCACTCAGTGTGTGATTAAAAACATTCACAGTTAAACTAAAAGCTAGAACAATTTGAATAAATATTTAAATTACAAAAATTCAGAAATGAATACACAATACTTTAAACTAAAAATAATAATAATCAAAACAAAAGTGTAATGTAGAAATAAATTAGTTGAAATAAGTATATTTAAATTAATTTAAAATTGAAAATAAAATGTTTATTTTAATATAAAATTTATTTTTGGAGATATAATTGAATCAGGTTCCATCTGGACAGATTTTGATGGATTAATTTCTCTTACTAATGACAACTTAATTGAAAAGGGCTTTTAACTTAAATATATACGTTATAATCTACTTTAAAACATCAAACCTTGGTGGAACCACGGTTAAGTTTGAGCGAGGTGGATGCTGACATCATGTGGAATAATTATTTTTCTTTTATTTTTGGATTTTGCAGGCGTTAGAGAGGCAGGCTTGGGGAAGCTCAATAGGTGGGTGTGTCCCCACAAAAATTGAATAAATGCACCGTGATGGAGCAGATCCGCAATCCTGCACATCTGTTACTCTGAATCATCATTAAAATCCACGTTCAGTGAGCCAAAAATCATTAGGAATGGTCTAGAATGCCTTAAAAGTAAGCTAACAAAGTGCAATATATAGTTATATGCTTAGGATTGGCCTGGATCGAGATATTTCGTGCTAAAATTGAGTTGGGTGTTGTCTGAAAGGGTCCTTAGATCCATGGTAATGAAGAAATTATGAAGAGTTTTTTTGGAATAGGTTTCTTAAAGTTGCGGCTGCTATAACATGTTGAGGAATTGAGTATTAACAAAACGAAGTAGCGTCAAAGAGAAACAAGTCGAAGGAGAGTTTTTGAATGGATTTTAATGAATGGAAAAATTGACTGAATAGAATGAAAGAAGATCCACAAGAGCAACAGTGCAGAGCATTGAAGTTTTGAGGTGTAGTGAAATGAGCTTCTACTAGTTTTTGAGGTGTAGTAGTCACCTATGGAAAAATTTCATGAGTTTTGAGATTTTGGGCTGGATTGAGAGTCGTGTGGATCGGGATTGGGAGGGAATGTTGTGAGAATGTATGGTGTGAGAGGAAGATTGGGAATTCGGGAGATAGAACGGGATTGGATTTCGTGGAAGATGCTGTAAGAATGCAAGAAAGTGAACAAGCATTTGGACTAAAAGATTGAAGAAACTGCAGATCAATGTTGAAGATTTGCAGTTGAATGCTTTTGTAGTAGTTTTTTCTAAATTAGGTTGGGTTTAGAATCTTTGGATAAATGTGGTCTGGAAGTAAATATATTGTTGCAAGATATTTTATTTTGGAATGGGCCAATGGAAGTGTTCTTCTGAGTCAGGATGGTGTGGGCGTATTTCAACAGAATCTAAAAACGCATGGGATTGAAGAGCAGTTGAAGATTAGAAGTCAATTGAACTTCTGAAGGCTTTTGGAGCCGGCATGGTTTTGGGTTCTGTTAATAATTGTCTTTTAAGTTATGAAATTGAGCGAGAGATAGACTTTGAACAGATCAAATTGGTTTCTATAATAGATCATACTGTATTTATTTGTTTACATGATTGTTCCTACAGGCATACAGATTTAAAATAAAGTGTAAGCTTTATTTGATTCTCATGGTTTAAGATTTCCTGTTCTAGCGCTAGGTTGTTTCTGTAGATATCTGGGTAAGTTAAAAAGGAAGTGTATTGCTTTGAAGAGGTATTGAAGGTTTGCTTGGGATTGAGATTAAGAAACTTGATATATTGATCCAAAAATGGGATACAACGCACCTATGGACCATTTTGACAGGCTCCCCGATTCAGTTTTGCTTGTAATTTTCAACAAATTTGGTGATATCAAGGCTCTAGGTCGGTGTTGCGCAGTATCAAAGAGGTTCTGTAGCATAGCCTTACAAGTACAAAATGTAGTTGTTAAGGTGGACTGTGTGATATCAAGCGAAGAAACCAGCGGCGGCAGCAGTACCAAGAACAGGGGGATTTGGAGCCACCTGATGAGGTTTATGTCAGGTGGGGTTTTTAGGCCATTACAGGCTTTGCAAGGTTTCTTGGGTCCAAAAAAAGCCATGGTTCCAGAGGTTTCCCATCATTCTCCCGGTGAAGTTTTGAAGAGTTTCAAAGAGGTCCAAAATCTGAGGATTGAACTGCCTGGTGGTGAACTGGGTATTGAAGATGGCGTCCTGCTTAAATGGAAAGCAGAGTTTGGGACGACTCTAGAGAGCTGTGTTATTCTTGGGGCTTCTTCGGTTTTAAATCCTGCTAAGGATAAGAGAGATCAGAACTGTGATTTGGAGAAAATAGGCCTTCTTCAAGGTAAGGACTAATCTTGGGCACTTGAAATGATTAGGGTTTTTCTGTTTATTTTTGGGGGCTTATTTCTAGTTTGTTATATTTGGTTTGTTTTTGGATTATATGTGAGATGTGCTGATGATTCGGATGAGAAATTTCACCAAAAAATTGCTTGGAAAAAGTTTGTCCGAGCAAGTGAGATGTGCTGATGATTCGGATAAGAAATTTCACCAAAAAAATTACTTGGAAAAAATTCTGTCCGAGCAAGTTTAGGAGTAATTTTCCTGCTAATAAGGGATCTTGTTAGAATTTAGGTGTGGCTGCTCCTGGGATTTTAGCTTACCCGTCATGAAATTTTGAGGTAGCGGTACTTCTTAATCGGAATGGTAATTACGTTAGTTTTGGTGAACAATGATAATCGTTAGTTAGCACAGATTTTATAGCTTAACGATCATGCAATTTGGGGGTAGATGGGTTTTTCAATCCTAATGGTTATCATGTTAATTTTGGTGAACAATAACATGATAATCCTCGGTTGGCATGTCTGTTTCTCTAGGCTTTGAAGGTAGCTTGTGTTAGAATGGTGAAAATAAGATCTTTAGCTGTTTTTTATGTGTTGAGATAAATTTTGTAAAAATTTCAAGATCGCTATGATTTGCAATCGTAGCACTAGACTTTGTTTTGGAGCTCTATGCCTGGTTGTTTGTGAAACAATATATACATTGTCAGATTTCTAAGTGAATTGTTTTCTTAACTTCAGTGTACATTCCTGCCAGACATTCCTACAAATTAAGAGTGATTGTTAAGTTTTTGAAGATTCCATCTGTGAATGCAATTCATTTATCGCCGTTGGTCTCAAATTCTATAAAACATGTGCAATACAAGGACTGAATTTTGGAGATCGATAATATTGAGTTTTTGTATGTTTTCCATTCAGTCTGTGACCTAGGAAGGTGTGTAAGATAGTGTGACAATTTAAATGTGTTCGAGGGAGAGGGTGAAAGGCTGTTTTTTTATTTTCTATTGGGTGTAAATGGGCTGTATGTGTATCCTTCCCTTCTGCATTTAGAAGTTCATCTTAGTTAATTTTACTTTTCAGTATATTAGTTTGCCATGAAATTTTCAATATCATATTTTGGTTTGTTTCTTATCTTTTATTTGGGACGTTTGATTCCAACCTGAATGGCAATTTCAATGTAGAAAATGGAGCTTCAGACGATGAAGACACTGGAAATGTAACTGAGTCCTTTTATACAAATGGAGGCCTGAAGTTGAAACTGAGAGTGGTTTGGACAATCAGCTCCCTCATTGCTGCTTCTGCAAGGCATTATCTTCTTCAGCATATCATATCAGAGCACCCCACCCTGGAAACTCTTGTTCTTACTGACTCTGATCGACAGGGAGTATTGTGCATGAACAAAAACCAATTGGAAGAATTTCGAGAAAAACCTCTTATCGTGTCTGCTTCATCTAACAGAACCCAAATCCCTGCACTCAACATGAAACTTTGGTATTCCCCGTCTCTTGAGCTCCCATGTGGAATGGTTCTGAAGGGTGCAACCCTGGTTGCAATCCGACCTAGTGATCATCCACTCTGCATGGAAACTGATGGACTTCTGGTTGGTGCTTTTGAGGGACCATTCAAGACTGCAGCTAACCTTCTTGCAAAGCAGAGGACATATCTTCTGGAGATGAATTCATTCTAGATCCCTAAACAAAGGTTATTGGCTTGGCTGTTTCAGGATCTTCTAGGACAGGTCTGGTCTTATCAAGTTCCGACCCAGTTGTTATCAGAATCATTTTTGGACCAGGTTTCTGAATTTTCTGCTTACTAAAATTGCCCGATCAAGGGAAAGAAGATTAATCATTTTGCATCATCAAAAAACTGGTATGATGCTGGTGTATTTTCAATACATGCCTCCTTCCTGCCTTGTCTGAAAATTTATAACAGATCTGCTATGCTTTTTGGACTAATACTATCTCAGCACAGTAATATATGACAGAACACTTGATTGTTCTCTATACTATTTGTGAGGAGTAGAAGACCCAGAAAATTGTGAAGAAGTCATGTTTATAATTTTTCTCATCCTTGAAGGATATTGTGCCACTTGGCCATAAAAATTTGAAGGCCAGGGTGATCTTTGACAAGCCTCCATAAGAATGTAGAACCTCAAATAATTAGTCAAGCAAAGTTAATTTCATAATTAAGCATCACTGCATATAACATAAGGATAATATGGATGGGGCAAATCCATGTTCCGTCCTCTACAAAAGTACTTATAAGTTCCAATAAAATGGCTTAGTTGTGAGGTCACATACAAATTTGTGTAATAAGCTTGGCATAAAGCGCCAATACCATCTTGTAAATATATCTTCCGTTTTTCTAGAGCACAGAGCATCTCAATTTGTTTCTTGGTTTTCGTGAATTGATAGTTCATATTTTCTGGGTCTGAGTAATAGCCATTTCATTAGTTAACTGGATATCATTGGAAAGTAGTATTTTGCTGCTATGGTACCATTGCATGTACCTCTCAAATTTTGTTGGCTGCATTGATTTGAAGAATGAAGCAAGACAAATTGAAGCTATTGATATTTGTTATAATTGAGCTTTGAGAGTAAACTAATGGAACTTGAAGGGTACAGGAGCATCATATTTGGCAGGTCTTGATCTTGCGCCTAACAGAGTGAGCATCTCTGAATTTTGTATAATTAAAACTTAATTTTCTGATATAAAAATGTTCTAATGGTAAGGACTTTATATCATTTGTAACGCTTAATGCAATTCAAATAATATAGCATTTGATGTCATAATGTTCATATAATTTTGAGATCATGAGGATAATTGGCAGATAATTCCCATTTTATTTTGTTGTTACAATTTAAATGCACTTTCTAAACATTTTTTAAAAAAGTGATTAAAAAGCTAGTAAGAATATATTCTCCGTTAGTTTCTGACGTTTTATCCTTCTGAAGAAATAATGGTAAAGAAAAAAAAATAATAAGCCATATTTAGTTTTAATGGTATTAGCTATTGCATAGCTAAGATTCCACTCCCTATATAATGTGCACGGTGATGGATAATTTTAACAAAGTGAAAAGAACAATAAAGCTCTCTACTGTGAAGTGATAGTAAATTTTAGATACATAGCAAGCCTGAGCTCGAATGTATGCATGTAATGGAAAGGGTAGAAATTCATTACATCGGTTGAACCAAGTCTTGTGAATTTTGCTTAGAAAAGGAAAAATGTATGTAAATATTGAGGAATTGTGGATCTTTCTGCAGTCCTTCAGGTAAGCAGCAAGGATGGCAAAATTAATATTAGTCAGACTGTGTAATGATCAGCAATAATTAAGGACAATATTGTTATTGTTAAAATATTTTGTTGTATAAATAACTCTTGAGACTTAACCTGTACATTTGAAATCTAAACAAGTTTTAATGGAATTGTTTGGACTTTGTATGTAGACATGTATAAGGGCTTCAATGGACAAAGTAGCTACTAATTCAGAATGATTGAAACTTCGACAGAATTGCATCACATAAGATAAAGCTACCAGAAAGTGTGGCTACTGGCTTCAGTAAATGTAATCATATACAAATAGTATAACAAATTTAATTTGCAGAAACCAGTTTTCAAGCTCATTAGAAATAGGTAAGTCACCAAAGATTAAGCTCTTCAAGATGTAGGATCATTAAAAATTAAAAAATATGATTCAAGTGTTAAAACGTGTTTGTAGGTTTGCACAGGTTAACAATAGTAATAAAGATTAAGAGAATAACTGTGTTATTCATAATAGCAAAACATGATTGAAGTGATATATAAAATTTGAACTCAACAATAAAAAATTGCAGACATATAGTACAGCAGAACATGGTCTAGTGATAAAAGGTGATTCAATCATTTGATATAATACTGACATTGGTTGAAGTCTACTGGGAATGACCAGCATGCTAATGTGATGAAATGTATACCCCTCAGATGCAGTGGCTTCTATAGCGTAAGCATTCGAAGCTTGAAAGTACAGCAGAACATGGTCAAGTAGTAAGGTGACGAAATATTTTGTTATTAGGATGACCTTGGGTTCAAGCCTGCCGGAAATGATCCATGTGTTAATGCAACAGAGTAGAAAACCCTTGGATGTGGTGACTGATGAATGCATCCTAAACTTGACAGTATGGTTGAACATGTTCTAGCAGTAAGGCAATACAATTATTTTCCATAAGGATGGGCTTGGTTCAAGCCTGCTGGGAATGATCCCCATGCTAGTGCAATGGAATAGATGTCCCACGGATGTGGCTTCCATGATGAAGTAATGCAATCACATGCCATAAGGTTCACCTTGATTCAAGCCTGCTGGGAATGATAAGCCTGTTAAGGCAATGGAATAGACACACCCATCAAATGTGGTGGCTTCAATGATGAAGCGATTCTAAGCTTGATGGTACAGCAGAACATGGTCTGATGATAAGGTGATGCAATCATTTGTCATTGCCATGATTTTTGGTTTAAACCATTGGAAATGATCCACATGTTTTGCAACAGAATAGATACCTCTTAGATGTGGTGGCTTCTATGATGAAGACATTCTTAGTTTGACAGTACAGCAGAACATGGTTTAGTAGTTAGGCAGTGAAATCATTTACTTGTACCAAGTCTGCTGGGAATATGATCCATGTGATAATGCAATGCAATGGATAGCCCTCAAATGGGGTGGCTTCTCTGATGAATGCATTTTAAGCTTGATGGTAGTATCATGGTACAGTATAACATGATCTATGGTAAGGTAATGCAATCATTTGCAATAAGGATGAACTCAGTTCCAGCCCCCTGGAAGTGTTCCACATGTTAATGCAATAGAATAAATGCTGGAAGTGTTCCACATGTTAATGCAATAGAATAAATGCACCTGCACTTGACTACTTTGGGGTCGAGGAGTTGGAGGACCACCAGCCATGGTAGGCACTCAACTAACAAGAGATGAAGTTTAGACAAAGCCCAATCTCATCCAATCTGGAATCAAATCAACTGGTCTCAATCAAAGCTAAACTATGAGACCTTAGAGCTACTGTAACGGGGGGCCCTCAGATGCAGTGACTTCTATGATGAAAGCATTCTAAGCTTGATAGTATATCAGAACATGATCTAGTGGTAAGGTGATGCAATCATTTGCAAGAGGATGACCTTGGTTCCAGCCTGCTGGAAATGATCCACATGTTATGCAACAGAATAGATACCCCTTAGATGCAGTGGTTCCTATGACGAGATCACTCTAAAGCTCAATGGTACAGCCGAACATGGTCAATGGCGATGCAATCATTAGCCATAAGGATGACCTCAATTCATGCCTACTGTGAATGATCCACATGTTAATGCAACAGAATAGATATCCCTAAGGTGTGGTCGCATCAACAATGAAATCACTCATTTGCCATTAAGATGACGTTGGTTCAAGGCTGTTGGGAATAACCCAGATGTTAAAGCAATGGAA
>VDFB02308843.1:0-16094 GCA_007258455.2 Sequoia sempervirens | reverse complement strand
AGTTACCTACTATACCACAACCCTCTTCATTGAACTATTGTGGGATGGCGAGTAACAATTAGGTGAACCTTTATCGCCAACCTGCCGGCTCCAGTTTAGATTTCCACAGTACTGTGGTGTAGAATAATTTGACTTGGCTAAGTGTTTTCCTAATTTTAGAGAGCCTTAACCAGTAAGTTTGAGACACCTTTTTCTCAACAATAAGAACATCCAACCAAGACAATTCCATACAAATTAGGGTTGGTGTACTTACAATGAGAGAACTTATACCACCCTTCCCTAACATGTTTCCTTTCCAACCCTTCATGTGATTGTTTAAAGAAAAGGATGTTGATTACAATAATATAAATAGGTTCACTATTTCCTTATCTACCAATTTAGACATAACAGTTCTTTCCTTACTGCGTATTATTTATTATGAAATTAACTATATATAAATTTATATGCCTATCAAAATTATACATTAATTGCATATATAATCAATTGCATACCAATCATTGATTATATCAATAGTTGCTGCTTTTTTTAGTGTAGATTCTATTTATGATCTCTTCGATGATCCTTCTTCTTAGGAAGTGTGCCTCCTTTTATATCCCTATGATGGGGAAAAGACATAACTGTTCATCATATTCTTCCCTTGGTAAGGGACAAGTCCCTCTACACCGATCATTGCCTCCATATTTTCTTTTTATTAATTATTAGTTATAACATTTTGGAGAGTTTCAACCCTTTTCTAATGATCAATCAATTAATTAGTGAGTGGGTCTTCTTATTGTCACTAACGATTTTATTAGAGGCTACGATGGGGATCGAGGCATGACACCTCTAGTTCAATAATTAGATTAGATTTTTTTGTGACTAGAAGATGAACTAAAAGAAGATCTAACAAATTAAAAGAATCCTCAAAAGGATTATTACAAAATTGTTTAGGAGATATGCTTCTAGGAATAATATTTATCTGATTATCTTTGAATTCATGAACTAATGTTGTAGCTTCTAACAATTTGGGTGCTACAATTTTTTCATCCTAAAGGAATATCAATAGTATTTATATGCCCCTTTTGAAGTTAAACTTCACCATTAAGAGTTTTGGCATAGGGAAAATTTTCAAGAGTCTTAGGATGATTGGTAGTAGTCATGGAATACAAGACTTGTAGTTAGACTGAAGCATATTTGAATTTACCAAACATGTTTAGACTATAAAGGGAAGAGAAAATTCCCCAAAAATCTAAATATCTACATTTTACTTTTGAACACCCATGGTCTCTAGCAACTACAGTGAGGTTAGGATAAAAGGCAAATAAATAATTTTTTAGACAACTTAGATAAACTTGGTAGTTGATAGGAATATTCATACTGAACTGGTCTTCTATCACACAAAGCTAAATATGTAACATGTTGGATGTTTTCAAGCACACGTGATCCTATATAAACAATAATTGCACCAAAATGCACAAAATTAACATCTTTATGCTTTCTGATGCATTCAATCTCTTCTTTAGGAAGAACATATAACATTTTGGTTTGTAAATTTTGAGTAGGATCATATTATAAGGTTAAATAAACAACCTTCATTTTGGGTATCAAAAACTTCTTAACGCTTGACCTAGAGATAAAATTCTTTAAATGATTAGGATGTAAAGCACTTTTCTTATATACAATTTCTGATTTTAATATAGGGGGTTTATAGCTACTTGCATGTCCTGTAATAATTTCTTTAGATGTGTCATTATTTGAAACTTCTTCAACTTTTAAATCATAATCTATAGGTTGGATTTAAGGAAGCTCATATAATCCTTCCATACTAGCTTTATTGATTCTTTCAACTCCATTAGTAGAACCAACAAATATTTGAAATTCAACCATTTTCAAACAATGGGTTATTGACCAAGCTTTGGGATAACTTATAGGGGTTTTACAAGAGAGCAATACTCAATCTTCTATTTCTTATATTTCTTTTGAATTTGTTACATCACAAGAACAACGTCTTCCACAATTTTCACAAAAATTTATTATTTGTATAGACTTACTTGCTTCTATATATCTAAATTAAATCTTGTAACTTGATATTTTGGTCTAGTTGAGTAATAGTTTCTTTGTCATAGCTATCCTCTAATTTAGTAACTTGTTGAATACCTTCATCAAGTGCACCAAGTTGTTCATCATAGCCAGTGTTAGCATACAAACTGCATTCACTGCAACAAAATGATAAATTTCTTCAAAAAAAAATTGCATCATAAAAATTATTTCTTCTAGAGTATTCTACACCAAAAAAGTCATAGAAACTTAAAAAAAATCCATTGTTTAGACAATGAGTTACGAACCAAGCTCTAGGATAACTTATAGGGGTTTTACAAGAGAGTAATACTCAATCCAAAAAATGAGAGTAACAAGTGTCAACATACAACAACACTTGAAATAGATGATATAAAGGGATCAATCTAAAATCATGGAGAAACCTAATAGTGATAAACACTTCGCTATACCAAGATATAACTCATATAATCCTTCTGATGACTTTGTGCAAACCAAGATCCTAGTACCTACAAAACACAATAAACAAACACATTAGAAGATCATATGCAAGCAAGAATCAAGATTCCCCATGAATTCCATTTAAGTTGCAAAGAATAAGAAATGAGATGAAGAACATAAACAAGCATAAACAAAAGCCATCAAATCCTATTCAAATGCAAATCAAACTCTTGATCCCATGGGGGAATTGGTGCCAATTTGATGTAGAAATTGGCCCTTTCCCAACTCCTATGATGCAAGATTGATGAGTGATGAAGAGTGATCCACTTTGTTGAAGACTCAAGTGTGCTCCATGATGAAAAACCTAGATAACCTAGCTAATACTTTGATAAATGGATGAAAAATGCTAATGCTTGAAGATGAAATTGAGTATAGTAAACTTGCTCAAATTGAGGATGATGAAATGAGGAAAGAAGCCTCTTATTTATAGAATGGTAAGATGGAGAAATGCCCAAAATGAATCAAATGCGGGACTAACATTCAACCAATGGAAAGATGCCACTTGTCAAGAGATGGATGGATGAAGGATGTGCACATTTTGATGAAAGTGCCCATAAATGCATTTAGGTGGATTTTGAAAATAATGAAATGACATGTAAAAGGGAAAAAGGAATGTTTTAAATGCCACTTGGCTCAATGCAAAGATGAAATAAATGTCTTGTTGGAAGGACAAAGTCCACTTGAAAAGATTTCAAATTTGAAGGAATATTCCTCTATTATGCCATGTTGAGAGAAAATAGGGATTTAATAAATGAATTAATTCTATTTTCATGTGCAAGTGGCAAAAGCTAGAGGATGGGACATGGATTAGGATTAAATTAATCAAGGGTTAATTAATTTAATGAAGGGATTAGATGATGTGAAAAATTTGACTTAGATTTATGGGTTGATTTAAATCAAAGATGAGAAGAATGTGATTTAGATATTAATTAAATAAAGATTTTTTGATTTATTTAATTAAAGGAGATGAATGTTAAATTAAATCAAATAAGGTTTTAATTTATTTAATTTAATGAGATAGACTTTAGAAATTAATAAATAAAATTTATTTATTTAATTAATAAAGAGTTAGGGTTAATTAGATCAGATTGACTGATTTAATTAACAAGAGAGAGTGACTTAATCAAATAAATGATTTATTTAATTAAGGGAGGAAAATTGATGAATTTAATCAAATAAGGGTATTCGATTAAATGGTTAGACAGAGGGATGATTTAGGATGAAATGGTGTCAGTAATCGGGATCAAGCGTGCAATGTCAATCAGTACATTTTGCGTGTCTACAAACTTATATTTTTTTTTATGGCTCATCTATTATGCAAACATTAAGATCCTTGTGATGGCTCTAATACCATTTGGATTTTTAAAAACAAGGCTTTGATACCATATTTTAACTCAAGGGTCACGTGCGACTAGGAAAAAGTGGGAAAAAATCGTGATGGAGGTTGACAATCAATGGTTATGACTTCTTTATATTACTAAAAGAATTTTTTTACCTCATCTACAATAAAGTATACAAACTTATATTTACAACTATTCTTTATAATACTAAAGATCACACTATGGCGCAATAGTAGAGCATACTCAAATATTTGTAGACTAGGACTCTATAGACTTACTAAGACTCTAAAGACTCTATTAAGACTCTATTCTAATTATTCGATTCCTAAATGGGTATGTGAGTGGCTTATTTATAGCCTTCAAATGACTTGAGGATCTGGTCACACCCTCAACTTATTCTAATAGGTTATCTTCTAGATAAAGCAAAGGAGGATTATCACACCAAGTGGCAAACATTGTCAGTCCTTGCTTTATTACATCAACTTTATTTATCTATCTATGCTTTGATTATATGGGAAAAATAGGTTTTGAATGGACCCGCAACCATTTACAACAGGTTTTAAATGGACCCGAAACCATTAATAATTTGGTTTTGATGGGGACCCGAAACCCACACAAAGAAGACCAAGCTACACATGAATACATCATAGACAAGCAGTAGCCAACCAACAACAAATCAAAAAATCAGCACGACTACTCAGATCTACACCACAGACAACCCAAAGTGGCAACAAAATAGACTGCTGAAAAAGGAACCAAGTATTTACAGGGACCTTAACCCCAAAGGTTTTGAAGGGACCTTCAACCATTTACAACCAAGTTTTGGCAGGGACCTTGAACCCTTAGAAACTTCCTACAACAACCAAGCAACAACATACCAATCGCTTAGGAGGAACACCAAAGAGCTAAGAACATCACTCAAAACAAAAACCATGATACATAAAATCCACATCACCCACAACAGGACCCCAAGAAAAAACACGAGGGAAGTTGAAACCACCTTGAAACTCCCAAAAGCCTGACAAAGCAACTCACAATCCACCTCAAGAGGAAAGAGCTCCCCTCCATTAGAGAAAATGAAATGAACACTCGTTCTGCCAAAGCCACAAATCTCCAACAACCTTGGGTTCCACCTCAATAGAAACAACATCCACCTCAATAGGACCACCACCAGAGGAGACTAGAAAAGAGGGTACCCCAACCCATCCAAAGCTACCACCTTCACCTCAATAGAAGGGCACTCCACCTCTATAGGAATAGTCTTCACCTCAATAGAAGAAGTAGCTAGAGAAATGTGGAAGAGAGCCAACACTTCAGAAGAACGAGTATACACACCATCCCTTGGTATACCAGGCCATTGGAACAATAATAAAAACAAGCAAGAGGAAGAAAGCAACATTCCTCTCCTTGAACATAGCAAAAATAGGGCTGAGCCAAACACAACTTTTTGAGAGAAAACTCCAAAAGAGCCCACAAGAAGACCACCGCAGCCACACATTGAAACATTCCAACAAAGCAACTCCATAAACCACCAACTACAGAGAGCCAACAACAATAAAAAAATAGCTTCCCCCTCAAATCAAAGCAACATCATGAACAAAGAGGAGGACAAAGAGACTTTAAAGACAAACAAAAACACCTCAATAATCAGAGAAGACAACCTAGTCCAGAGGAAAACACCTTCAAAGAGCCACACCGAGCCAGGGAGGAACAAGAGACCGACTAGGAAAATATCCCACAAAGTAGCCATAAGGAAAAGAACCCAAACCACGACAAACTCCATAGAAAGATAACCTCGAAGAAGAACACTCTCCAGGCACAACACATGTTATAGATGACATTCACCAATCATCCCAAGAAACAACCCACCTCTGGCCCAAACAAGGCAAAGAAATCCCGTGATGAAATGATGAAGTGAATAGGCAGGATAGTAAGGCACAACAACACCCCAACATGCTAGCCAAGGGAAAGGAATAGCCCATAAAACTCCACCACTCCCACCACAAAGGGCACAAGAAAGGAAAAAAGCCATACTAGGGGGTAGAGAAAGCTAGAAGCCCAAGCGCACCAGGTAACAACTCAACCTAGGAAGAACGAACCAACAAAAGACCAATACTCCACCACGAGCCGAAAACAACACCTCTAAAGTCTGAAAATAACAAGCCTCCACAATGACGCCAACTACCAACCTGCACATCCGCACGAGCTCTAGCACGCACCAGAGGAAGCACACCCCTACACTGTAGCAGACTGAACCAAGAAACAAACCGAAAAGAGGAGAGCTCCCCGACTAGTGACAACCCTCAAACAATGCCACAAACACCAAAGCAGACATACCAAAATAAAGGAGAAATATATACCAAAATAATTTTGGTTGACATTGTCTATTCTTACTTTTCATGATACAAAATATTTTAAAATATATTTTATGATGTACAAATATTTTTTGATTTACATGTGGATATTTTCTATATTTTTTATACAAGATTCTATATTCCATATCTTTTTGTATAGGGGTCCACCACGTCTTCACATGTAAATATTGTACAAATATTTCTAGAATATTCCATCACCAAAGTCTTTGTATATTTTCCCTCTACCATATATTTTTGTCACTTCACTTTTCCACTTTTTTATTTGCACATTGTAATATTTATTTCTATGAAACTTTTATTTTTACGAGACTATTACTTTTTCCTATATAATAATTTATTTAATTCTATACAATATGCTACCACCATGCTTGTTGCATTATCAACCATGACCCCATTTTAGTATGCACCAACAACCAATATTTGGAATGAGATGGAGTCCTAGTATATTAAACACATTATCAAATTGTAGAGCATACTGGTATGAATAATAATACTTGATTGTCTTCTTAGAAGATCATCCAGTATTAGGATGATACCATTCTCCAAGAAGCCTTGTATTCTCATGCTTGATAATCCATTCTAGTTGACTAGATGAGAAATACATTGCGAGATATATGATATCTAATAGCATTTCTTGAATAGTAGCATTTTTGTAGGGAGTCATCTAAGGTAATAAAAGTTTACAAGAAGAACTGAAAAAATACTAGTTAAATCATCTACAATATGGAAATTAGGAGGAAAGTGATTAATAACACCCCTGCATCTAAAAATGATGTGAGCTTCTTTGTATTGCCAAAACAGGTGCTTTAAAACAACCAACTATACATTGATGAAATCTAGAGAGAGAATATGGTTCTCCTTGGTCCTTGAAACAATTTTTATCTCCCAAACCATCATCTCTGAAAAGAAGGCAAGGATTTTTATAAATAAAATATTCTTTAATATAATCTTTTAGTAGGCTTTAGGAAGTTCTTTATCTTGTGTATGGCATAAGACTATGAATCTTCTGGAAAAAGATTTCCTTCCTCATAAAATCTTCCAATCATATAAACATAATGCTTTGTTTGAGGAATATGATGGAATTTTATCTCTTTATGGTTTCCTAAAACCACATTGGACTAAAAGAAAGAAAAATACTTAAATTGACTCAAAAAAATCCCAACCTAAGACAATATCAGTTTCCATGTTTTCATTTTGTGAGAAAGAACACAAATAACTAAATTCTCCTAGATTCACTAAGACATTGGGGGCCTTTTGTTTCATGGTTCTAATTACACCAAAACCTTGAACATAGATTTTTTGTTAATGCCAATATATTAATGAAAGAGCATGGTTTTTAGCTAGACTAATAGTAGACCCTGTATCTATAAGAGAAATTATTTTTTTACTGAAACCTTCTAAGTTGACATATATAATAGGTTTGATAGGAAAATACATGACTTCAGAATAAAATAAAATAAAATAAAATGGAAGAAATATAAAGGAATGGCTAGTAAAAACATAATAGACTCATTATATAATAAAGAAACAAAGAATTTATGGTTTTCTGAGCATACATAGTAAAGTGATCTTCAAACTTATTATTCTTCTTATATTTTTTTGAAATTCTTGCTTGTGAATAATAGGCAGGAGTAGATTCTCATTTTCATCTTCTAAATATGTTACAACATAAGAACAATATCTTCCACAATTTTCACAACAATTTATTATTTATGTAGACTTCGATTCTATAAACTTTCTAGCTTCTATATCTTCTGAATTAGATATTGTAACTTGACATTCTTGTTTTGATTTAGTAATAGTTTCTTTATCATAGATAACCTTTGATTGAGTAAGTTGTTGGAGACCTTCAACAAGTGAATCAAGTTGTTTCATCATAGCCAATATTAGCATATGAACTACATTCACTGCAAGGACATGAGAAATTAATTTGTGAAAAAATTGTATCAAAAAAGTCATAGAAACCTCAAAAATAAGCCATTGTTCAAACAATGAGTTGTAGACCAAGCTTTGGGATAACTTATAGGGGTTTTACAAGATATCAATACTCAATCCACAAAAGGAGGGTAACAATTGTCAACAAACAACAACAATAACTTAAATAGAGATAAAAAGGGCTCAATCTCAACTCACAGGGAGCATAAGGAAGTTAAGGTAACAAAACAACTTTCTACACTGATCTTGAGAAGAGGTAATGCAAATATTTTCATATCTTTAAAATAGTTACAAAAATTAATAGAAATAAACATAAATATCATGCATACCACAACATGATGATTTACATAGGGAAAACCCTTACGAGAGAAAACCCTACACTCCAAAAGCTACCCAATATATTATTTAGAAATCATGAAGATTGCAATATACTTACAAAGCAAGCTTCTCACAAGAGTCACCAACTAGAGATTCAAAGGCAACACGATCACTATCAGACTCTCATAATACATCACAATCCATAGCCATAATACAATGCCCTCATAAAATAGGGCTTCCTTCTAGGGTAAGACAAGCCAACAAAATATATATAGTTAGATCTAAGACCTAATGATGAATGGTCTAGATATAGATGCTTTCAGGTGTGTTGCCCCCAAACCTTCACTGGGATGCGTGGCCCCGAAAATCCTTGTTAAGGGGATGAGCCCCTCAGACCTCATAGGGGGGCACCCTTGCGCTCACCTTTCAATAATAAACCTTTTATAATTATAAGGTTGAGACACATTCTCCCAATAGGGAGAAACTCAATAGTGATAAACACTTTGCTATACCCATATATAACTCATACAATCTTACTAATGACTTATATTAAGTTATGATGGATCATCTATTATGCAAACATTAAGATCTTTGCCAAAGGTCACACAACTAGGCAGAAGTTAGTAAAAATAGAGGTGGAGGCTAACAATTGAATGGTTACGACTTCTTTATATTACTGAAAGAAAAACATTACAAGATACAATAAAATACAAACTTATATTTGTAGCTGAACATAGAAAAAGGTAAGTGGGTGTGTGATCCAAAATGGAATGATTAAAAGGATGCATGGACCTACCTTACTCTATTTTCATTAGGAAAAAGAGATCCCCAAAGGTAGGATTGACTTTCAACCCTTAGGTGCGTCAACCCTATTGTTGATCTTGGCTATTTTTTCTTATGATAAGATGGGGTAAATATGGTTGAAATGCACTTTGGGGAGAAAAAATAAAAATTACTAAATGAACTCAATTATGTAATGTGATTTGAATCATCAATTTAAAGCATAACACAATTAGAAACAACAAACTTCTGGAAAATTTGAGAAGGGTAAGTTGATGTGTATTAGTCACCAAGAGTTGTTGTTGAGTGTCCTCCTAGGATAGATTTGCCTTAGGACAAATGGGTTCTACTACAGGGGTCCAAAATTTAATTTCATAGTCCTTTGCTCTTGGATCCACACTCATAATTTCTCTGGATCTCATTATTGAAAAGTCAGAAATAAATTCAGGATCTCAGTTTCTGTGTCTTGACAAATTAGATGACGACTTTGCAAAATTGCACTTTTGATCAATCTTCAATCCTTCTTCACCTATAAATCTACAAACACACAAAAAGGAGAAAAAATGTTTGTTTTTGGTGAATAGCGGTTTGCCTTGGTCAAACCCCGTTTTGGTAATTAAACCTTGAAATGAAATGATGATAAAAAGAAGGAATGATGAATGAACACGAGATTGTTGCAACTCACCAAACCCTTTAATGGCTGCCCTTGGAGGACTAAAGTCTAACACATCACTCCAAGGATTAGATCTTGCATGAAATGGCTTGATTGGATATTGGATTTGATGCTTGAAAACTTGAAACCTACATCACAATGTTAGCTCCAAAAACATGCATGAATGCAAATAACTTTGACATGATGCTTGAGATCTTGAATGCTGATGTAGAAGACTGATAAATCTGCTCTTGAATGCTCTTGAAAATAATATTTTCTCTTGTGAAATTTGAATTATGCAACTTCTTGATTCTAGAATTTGAATTGATAAAAAGACCTTGCATTTATAGGTAATTTTCTATTTTCCTGACAATTAAACATTAAAGGCCGACAATTGCAACTTGAATTTGAATCATGAAAATACCACCAAAAACATATTTAAAATGGGGTCCTAAACTTAAGGAGGACCCATTCACCCTTGGGCGAATGGGTCCTAGGCCCCAAACCTAGGACATATTTTTCAAGATGTGTAATTTGATGTTTGCAATTGTTTAATGTAGGTCCCCCTTTTGGAAAACAAAATTAATTAGGCTTTTAAATGCATAATTGGGTCAATTAGAGGCTTAATTAAGTCCAATTAATTAAGGGGAGGCAAACAAAGTGAGAAAATGTAAAGGATTACATTTTTTGTCACTACAATAGCTATTATTTCTAATACTCAAGATTGCACCATGGCACACAAGTAGAGCATACTCAAATATTTGTAGATTAGGACTTTATAGACTTACTAAGACTCTAAAAACTCAATGAAGACTCTATTTGAATTATTTGATGCCCAAATGGGCATAAGAGTGGTTTATTTATAACCTTCAAATGACTTGAGGATTGAGTCACACCCCCAACTTACCTATTCTAATAGGTTATCTTCTAGATAAAGCAAAGGAGGATTATCATACACCAATAAGAAGGTTCATAAACCTTTGCTCGCCTTAATAAGTTTGCAACATGGAATGCTAAAAATACTCACTTTTTTAATTACAACTTCAAAGTCTTGAAATCACTCCAAAACAATCGAGGAAAAACTAATCCAAAGTCTTGTAAAATATCTTCCTTTGATTGCATAGCTTCTAGTATAAATATATGTATTATTTTTAGTAACTTGACAATACAAGATAAAGGAGATACAGTCATCATATTTTGAGTAGTTTTTGAACAAAGGAAAATCAATTCATTCATCTTTTGGAGTTTGATAACTTTTGTACTCATATTTTTTACAATTTTTGGATTTGTAAAGAGTTTTTTCATATGTTCAAGCCAAATTTATTTCTATGTTACAAAATGCATATGGAGATTCAAATAGATCTCTTCCATATTTTTGTGGCTCATCTCATTTTTATCTCATGGTCCATTATTTCATGATGTAAAGTGTATTTGAAAGGATTCAAATCATACTCTTTCAACATCACTCATTGAGGGTTCTCCTTTGTAAAGTCCCTTATTGAAGGGCATACCATTTGTCAAATTTATTCAAAGCAGTATTTAGTCCATGCAAGTATTAACTTTAGTGATCTTCTGAAAGACTTAAGTTCTCCTTAGCATACATGTTTGGAATTCATATTGATATGCCTCCATTTGCTTCACCAATTCCTAATATCTAAATATTTGTTATGTTACCATTTATGTACGTTTTTAAAAAAATTAAGATGAAATTCATATGATTTTAAACAACTTCCATACAATCATCATTTTGGATCAAAACATAATGTCAGATCATTTTATTTATACAATTCTAATTTGCTTGAAGTTACCTCTACTTAATACTGCTACATTGAAATAGTTGATATACTTGAATTATTGTCATTGATTATTCTCTTTGAACCCAATATCTTGTTACTCATTTTATCAACTATTATTTTAATATTAGTTGTAAACTATCTTGTTAATTATCTTCTTGTACATGGGAATATTTTGTACCAAGCTAATATGGCTTACATTAAATTCTCAAATTTTTATGATTGTTTAAGTCAAAGTAAGTGAAATGGTTTGTGTTAAACAATTTATATTCTACTAAATCTATGACTTGATCATTGACAATAAAATCATAAATCACAATGACCAAGTTCAACTTTATTGCAATAAGCATCCAACATTGTTACAAGCTAGTCACACAGTGTGAAGACCTTAAACTTATACGCACAGTTACATGTGTTGACCTCTTGGAAAAAATTGACAATTTTTTTTCTTCACACACAATTGTTTCGTAAAACTTGAGCTAAAATAATAACATTATACATGCATAAGCAATATAAATGCAAAATAATTACCTATTAATGATCACTTAGTTGATGTTTTATAAAGTATTTAAACCATCAAAATGCTTGCATACCAACTTTCTCTATTATTTATTCATGCAAAATGAGTGAAAAAATATCTAATATAAAACAAATAATCCAACTACTCTTCAAACTAATCAAAATCACCAATCATCGATAGGAAACTAATGCAATGCGTCTCTTGTCTCAATGAAAGTTGTTTTGCTTAAAAACTATTAAAATTGGCGTGCTAAGATAGTTGGAATTTGGTCTTATTTTCCTTCTATTCCTGTTTAACTACCATGTTTTCATAGACACAAACAATTCATCCTCATCATGCATGAAAATATTAATTTAATGAAATCCAAGACCAATGGATAATAGAAAATTAGGATGTGTTATTTTTTTAATTACATTTTTGGTACACATAAAACAAGCTGAGTAGAAACATGTCAACAAAAAAAAGTAAATGAAAGTAAAAAAATATAACAACTATGAAATAGACATGATCATTTATTTCAAATAGTAGCTGAAGCTCTCATTGAAAAAGAGTGTTGCATGACCTACAAACTTAAGTATAAAAGCCTTCAATATTTAAAAAATACAAAGCAAGAAATTCGTGCTTAAATTTTTTACCATCTACCTCACATATTAATACTTCTCAAAGCTGACATACTGCACTAGAAAGTGAGCATATCTACCCTCCACCAAACCACAAAAACTCAATACTTGTCACTAACATGTCAAGAAATTGCTTTCCAATTGCCATGACAAACCTACGCTCACAAAGTTTAGTAGATACATTGATCCTAAATATTTTTTCAAGTCATTTTAAGTAATTGATTGAAAATGTAAAAGACACATATCAAATTGATTTTAAACACTGCAATTTAGAAGGAGTTTAGAAGTTTCATGAATAACTAATCTGCTTTCCTCACACCTAAAGGAGAGGCTTCAAGAATTGAAAGATTTTTTATTCAAACTATTATTTAACATAAATTGCCCCCTTCAAAACAACTTACTTATCAATAAAATAAAATAAAATATATATAAATATTAAACATAAACGTAATCTTTCAATCCTAAACATATATCAATACAAATTAATAATAAAATTTTGAAAAAAACATATCTTTATTATTCAGAATGACTAATTTTTAAAATCATATATAAATTACATGCCTCCATCATCCGACCCACTTTAATTATCATAAATCACCCAATTGACCTCATATAATTTCCCAAAAAATGTAATTCCCTTGGTCCAAAACTCCTCACAATTCTGGGATAATCCAACCCTCCCACAACCACCCATTAAAGGAACTAGATCCTCATGAGACCTAAAGAAATTTCAAAGTCCTCTCCTTCAATATCATATCTATATTCTAAAGTATTCTCCATCATCCGTCCCACATTAATTATTAAAAGTCACCCAATTGACCTCATATAATTTCTTCTTGATCCAAAACTCCTCACAATTTTGACATAATCCAAATGTTTAGCGACTTTTCTCTTCAATCTTATACTGTTCCAGGGTCTCATAGGCTTATGTGACCTCATAGACTTATTAAAATGTTTCGTTTCATTTCAACCCTCTCACAACCACCCATCCATTAAAGGAATTATTCTCATGAGACATAAAGAAATTTCGAAGTCCTCTCCTTGAAAATCAGATCTACAGGTATTCCAATTATTCTCTAGATTTTCCGCGTGCATATATTCCCCACCAAGCGCGGATCTCAATCCACAACAAAATCTAGTTTAATTACCGACCTTGATGACCCTAAATAAATTTCCACATTTTTTCCCTGTATTCGTCGGACAGAAGAAGGTGCACGAAATCGGGCTCCCCTGCGAACGCAGAGTTTGGGAACCCCGATTGCTCGTCGCGTTGTCGCAGGTTTGAGTCTTCGTTCAGGTGGTTGCTCTGAGATTTAAAGTTCAGGTGAAAATGGGTATATTTGCGAATAAGCCCAAATTTACCGTGATAGACAAAAATCCTTCCCCTACAAAGACGGTGGCGAATTTCGGCTTGCTGGATTATTTAGAAATGACTACTATCACCGGTGCCTCTGTACCGGTTGGGTACCTTGCAGGCAATTGTTCTTTTCCTTAAACATTTTTTTTTTCTAATTCCTCTTTGCAGACGATTATAAAAAATATAAAAAATATTTCTGTTTTCTCTTTTTCCGTTTTCTGTGAATTCCTACGCTGGGCACTCATTTTTAACACAGTTGGTGATGAATTGTATTTTTGAAAACATAAAATAAAAATGCTCTGTGATTTTTTGCTCTGGAAACTTATTTTTAACATCGTCGGTGGTGATTTTTTATTTTCGAAAAATCAATTTAATTTGTTCTATTTTTCTCTTGTGAATTCTTGTACTGGACAGTTATTTTTTAATGTTCACGGCGATATAATTGTACTTTTAATGAAAAATATATCGAATGGTAAGTTGTGTGTGGTAATAGGCAGACCAATCTTTAATGGGGTGTGGCATAAGGTTGCCCCATATTTTTATTTTTTATTTATTTATAAATTTTCATTATGGGCGACCTTCGTCCGCATCGTTGGCAGTTGACGCGTCTGTTTGACATCTAAAATTCAAAAGTCAGCTAGGGCTCTCACCCTTCTCTGGCTACGTTGTCATTACTGAGAGATGTCTCTTCCCACAATTTCATTATACAGAGGGATAGTAAACACCCTCTTCTTGGGCTTAGTTGTTATGGCTGAGGGCTGTCTCTTCAATTCATCCCGCGGTATAGTAAATATCTTTTTCGACCTAACTTCCTCCCGGCCTTATCCATTGGGGATCCACACCGAGTGAGTTGGAGCTGATGTGGTGTTCTATTCGATTTCAATACTATGTCATGTTTCTGGAGATTCCAACCTCCGGATCTGGTCTATACGCCCTATTCTTTAACTAGTTGATCTGTCTCATTCGATTGCTGAATTTTAAGATTTGAAAACTTAGGTTACACAAGATTTGGAAGCCCAGTTTACACAAGATAAGGAAACATAGGTTATGATCGGATTATTCACAAGACATATACACATGGGATATGCTAGAATGTATTCCTAAGTTTTGTAAGCATAAGTTACACATGGATATGTTGTATAGATTTGTCAACTTATTCGCAGAATTGCTACATTATTATCTCTATGTAAATCTCCTGTAGTTATGGGGCATCCTATTATTATTGGCAAATGAATCTGGTCAATGCGCATGGACCTGTCAATAGACTCTTCTAGGAATTGAGTTACAATGATTTTTATATTAAATTATGACAACGTTTGTAAAATAACAAGTAATAAGTACTAGGTAAAATTGATAATCTGTGTCAGAATTAGAATTTTAGACTCCTCCAGGGATCTGGGTTAACAATGCCAGTGTTTGTAAGATTAACATTTGGATTGGCAGAGGCAGGGCTAGAAGGAAAACAAATTATAAAGTTTTGTGATCTTACTGAAATTGTAGAGGTTTATGGATCTGGTGATATGGGAATCGAATAGATATAGGGTTAACTGATGTTTTTGTTTTTGTGACAGTCAGGCTGGGGAGCTCAAATGCTATCCGCACTTGGTAGGGTGCTAGAGTTTAAAACTTAGCATCGGAGGAATTATTCAGAAGGTAAACACTGGTCATCCGATCGCAGATGATCTTTGGTGATTATGCCTAATTTCCTTTAGGAATCAGTCTATTCCTTCAAATGGTAAAACAACAGGAGCCTTACATTTGCATACACAGCTATAGGGTTTGCTTTACCTAATTGGGTGTTGGATCAAGCCAAAATAATGTGACCTTGATTCAGCTTAAAATTTCATGAATCATCAGTTTCTCAGCTAT
>VDFB02308842.1:0-11839 GCA_007258455.2 Sequoia sempervirens | reverse complement strand
ATCTAGGGAATCATTGATTTGTTATAAACATTCATTATTTAATGCCTCAGGTAGTCTTGATCCAAAGGGGTTGATAGGAAATGTGAATTGGGTTCGAGTCGAGCTTAGGAGATTTGAGATTCATGAACATTTTATCGCATCAAGGAAAATCAAATGTGAATGGTTTTCTGGGATTCTGAGGACTTCGCGGAATTTCGGCATCCTTGGACTTTCCCAGATTCTGTCTAACCTTCTGTGTTTTGGGGTGTTCGTTGAAATTCAGAGTTTTGGGGACTTCATGGAATTTTGGTCCGACCGGATTTTTTTGAATTCTCTGGAAAGGTTTGTGGAACTTAGAAATTGAATGAAATAAATGGAATTTAATGATGAATGCTTAACATTCCATGCTTTAAACTGATAGATTACAATGTTATATGCATCCTTTCTCCATTTTGATGATCTATTGTTGATATTTGTGCCTTCTTCAAGAAAATCCGCCTGGTTTGGGATTCTTCGAAGTTCCTCCCAGAATAGTTTTCCCCAGTTAGCTTGGAATGCTAAACTTCTGAATTTTGATGTCTTATAGTTGATTTGATGGTTTTCTTATGATTTTGGGCTAACACTTTGACAAATATGTTATCAACAATTGGATTTTCATGTTGGTATTTGATGGATGCAGCCTGAAGCTAGTAAGGCAACAGCTGGAATGGCTAAGGGTGATATGGAGGGATCCTCTATCTCAGAAGCAAAAAGAGTTAAATTGGACATAAAGAGCAAGATCCCAGAAAGTAAGATAGCCTCAGTCTAGTATGAAGTTTTCGACACAAATGTGGGTCGATGGGACTATGAGGAGTTTAAGGCAAGGATGGCATAAGAAGATCTTCCAGTGCTGGCCGGGAGACTAAAGGAATCGATATTATCTCATGTAGTAGGATTTCCACCCACAATTCAGTGTTATTAGTTGGTATTGGAATGTGCATGACACTATGACAGGGATTCACAAGGGATAGTCAGTCCTCAAGGGAGAGTATTGGCTAATCTTAACCTTGTCTCTATTGCACAAAATTTTGATATGCCAGACAGATCTCATGTGGTTGCATTCAATATGGAGGTAGCTAAAAGGTACTATGAGGAGGACACTATTAAGTCACAAGTTATCAATTCTTGTCTTGAAAAGCCAAAGTCCCATTTCTCAAAACTGCCTAAGCAGTTGCACAGGGAAAAGTTTAAACAAGAAGTCTATGATTCCATCACATTGCTTAGCCAGGTGGTAGGCCTAAAGAGTGTAGGTATGTTCGAGAATTGGAAGTTCCATGTCATTGTGAGGATGGAGCAGGAAAATATTAATTATCATTGGGCAAGTGTTATAAGTATTGTGATTCATGAACAAATGTGTAATGCGCTATAGACCAAGGCATTCACCATGACTTCTTATTTAGTGTATGCACTTGCAAGATTCCATCCCTATAAAGGATTGAGCACAAGAGGAATATTTGGATAGGATGTAATTTATGAGGTTTATCCTCAATTGCACTTAGGAAGCCTAAGTTATAGGAGGTTGAATGATGCATTCACCATGCACATCACTAGGTTGCTCCAAGGTGCATAGCATGTGAGAATATCAGATGATGCTAAGGAGATGATCAAAAGGTATGGGGCTTGGTTCATACAGTTTCCCACCTTTTCTTACATAAGAGTATATGGTTGTCAGGGAGCTCCATATAGGCTTCTAAGGTTTCCCATAGACCATGTTATACTTCTGGAGGTCATGAGGAAAATATGTGACTTTGACGCCATTGTAAAGAAAAATAAGCATAAAACTGGATTTGGTGGAGACTTTCCTCTAAAGATAGGTACTAGCGAGGTATGCCCTTCAATTAACTTAGCCTATGCTTCTGAGGAGGAAATGAGAACTCTTGGGTTGTCTTACCATTCCAAAAGGCTAGGTTTTGATATCACTGGTGAGGCACAAAACAAAGCCAGTAGGGAATACCACCACAAAGATGACATAGAGGACTATTGGGCCAATAGCAAGGATGAGTTTGAGGTAAGAAAGAAGAAATTATCTAGACTCCCAGTTGATTTGGTCAGAATGTATAGTGTGAAAATGGTTCCTGATTAGGTGGAAGATGATGGAGACTTAATCCAAAGTCATGATTATGAGCCAATTAAGGACATGCCAATTGGAGAAGTAGATTGGTTGGAAGAAGAAAAAACTGAATTGGAACAAATCATGACCCCTGTGAAGAGATACACCAAGTTGTGGCTCAAACACAAGGTGTGGGAGCTTGAAAGTGAAGGTGTGCCATGCACCTAATCTAATGGGGCATCTAAAATCCCATTCTACTTCCGAGGAGTCAGCTGAGGAAGATCCTAAGGGTAGAATCAAGGTGGATTCTCCTTTTAAGATTAAGATCAAAGGTTCCCAAGGAGAAGAGCAGGAGAAACAGAGGAAACCAAAAGCAAAAAAGAGGACTACTACTTCAAGGATAGAAAAATATGTAAAGGAAGAACCCAGTGAAGGAGAAGAAAAGGATGGTGCCCCAACACCTAAAAGGAGGAAAAAAACAAGGGTTCAAGAAAGAAGGGTGGACCTTCCAAGGAGAAAAGTGAAACTAATCCTTCAACAATGGTAAATGTAGAAAGTTCTAGAGAGAAGACACATGTATACACAAGGAGATCAAGAACTCCTTCTCCCAAGTACAATGTGCCAAAGAAGGATATTCCTCCAGCAACCTTTGCTGCAGAACAACATAAAGATGCTTCTTCGCCCCATGAACTACATGGTGCATCAGAACAACCAACAGATGTAGAGCACCCATCAAGTGAAGGGGGAGAAGAATTTCAAGAAGGTGAGCTTCATAGTGCAGCTGCAGAAATGGAGAAAATTCTATGGACTCCCTTGGTAACTTATGAGGATTCTCCTACTAGAGGTATAGAAGGCATACCTCCTAAGAGAGAGGAATCACCTGTTAAGACTCCATCACCAGTGCATGAAGAGGAGGAGTATGGTAGAGAATAACATGATAAAAATGAGGAGTTTCCTGAGAAGCTGGAAGATACACCCAAGGGTCAGCAGGAAGAAGTGGGACAAAGTGAAATATAATCAGATTCTGTTGTTCCAGGTTGGATTGATAAAGAAATAAAGAGAAAACAAATCGTTGTGGATGATACCCCTCCCAATTGGGATGAGCTACTAGTAAAAATAGGAAAAGGTAAAGGAAAGAAGAAGGCCAGGGTCATTTCTAAGATCGAAAGGGATGAAGCAAACAATAGAGTGGTCCACATTGCTACTCCGGCCATAGAAAAGAATAGAGATGAGGTTACTATGAGTGATTACAACATGCAGACCATCAACCTAGGACCCACCTCTATGGAACAGGGTATTGAAGAATATGAGGGTTCAAGTGTTGTGATCCTAGGAAGATTGAGGAAAGAAGCACAAGCTAAATAGGAGTAGAAGAAAGAGAATGAAAGAGTTAAGAAATATTTGGAAGATTTGATGAAACCCTTGCAATCCATTAGTTCCTCATCTTCTGCTGCAAGTTTCTTGCCCCAAGAAACTATATCTGAGCTGGAAATAATGAAGGCCACTACTCTTTCCACAGTAAACTAGTTACAAGGGGTGCAGACTAAACAAGATGATGTTATCAAAGGCATCCTTTCAACTGGAGGGGATGCAATGAGGGCAATAGGTTGGTTGAAAGACGTATTAGCTCAAGATAAAAATGATGTAGATCTCCTGTTGCAGAAGACCAAGACCATCATGGAATACACTAAGGATAAGTTGGTGAGTGATGGAATTCTCCCTTCCTCCAAAGCTGCAAAACCTTGGGAATGGTTTGAAGCTTTACAAATAAGGTAGAAGGTTTTGAAGAATATATATAAGCAGAGGAGGAAAATTGAGGATTCCCTGACTGATATCTATAATAGATGTATTTATTTCTTTGAGGTGGTGACAGGGAGAAGGAAGTTCGCACCAAAGCATTTGAGCTTTGAATAGCTGAGAAAATTGTGGCGAGATGTATATTCTCTGGTCATTGAGGATCCAACTACTGAGAATCAATTGGATGATGCAACCACCTATACTACAGTCATTGATAAATATCAAACCAGTAGGGTTGAGTGGGATAAGTCGGTGGAGCAATCAAGAGAAAATATTAAATCTATTGAAAGGAGAATTAAGGTTTTACCTCTTCCACCTGTAGCCTACTTGGATAGGGTACTTGTGATGGTGCATGATAGGGTGGATCAAAATAAAGGAAATGGGGAAAACAGTTAATACAAGGCTACATCAGAATTTGTGCTTCCCTATTATTTTGCATGCATTGGTCTGAACTATATTAGAAATCCCAAGTTGACCTAGATGGAGTTCATGCATTTAATGCATATTCTATTTTATTTTGAATTCCTCTTGCATGACTTGTTTTATTATTGTAAATTCTAATTAGGTTGACATGCCTTGGGGGGGTTTCTATTAATATGGCATTCTGCCTCATTTGTAAGGGTTGGATAGATAGTTTTGATACTAGAGTGAATTAAGTAGTAGAGCAAGAGTTAGAGGTTAGTTCATTTTGAGCAAGTGTTGTAACAGAATACTAGAATTGTTGCTACTTTGGTGGTTCAATACAATTGGAGACATTGTACTTTTGGTGAATTCTCTTGTTTTGATTTATCTTGCATGGTTCTTGTGATTCTATCTTTGGAATTGCTTAAGTTATTTGATAAATGCATTAGGCTTAATGTTAGATAAATTGATAGTGTTTATGATTTAGTACTTGAAGTGTTGTAGCAATCTCTGGTCCATACTTTTCACAACCAACTGATTGTTAGTTGCTTTGTAAAGTTAGCCTGAACCTTTATATTCGTTGTTCTTATTTCAATTGTGGAGGTTTATTCATTTCAATTGCAATAGGGTTGTTTTGAGTGAATGTTCATGCTCTAAAAATATTTAGTACCTTAGAAGATTGCACTGTTTCTATAAGATTGTAGATCCATTTGGGTCAAGTAGAAATCAGTTTGTGAGGGATTGGTCCATTTCAAGTGTTTCATCATTTGCATTGTTAATCTTAGGAGTAGTGTTAAATTTAGAAATCTCTTTGAAACCTTGTCTTTTGTTATTTCTTTTATCATTTGGGTTAGATTTAGGATTGAAGTATCATTATATTGCTAGATCTGATAAATTAAAGATTTAGTATTTGCTTGTAGTAAGGTCCCTTTGTGATTACCTACATTTTCACATTTATCACTGAGTTGTTTATGCATTGTCAGGACCTGACATTAGAGACCTTGGGGTTATATCTTGAGGCTTGCCGATATATATTTACCTTTTAAGAGAGATAGGATATTATATTCTGTCTGAGTTGTTGCTGTACAGAAAACACCATCAACATCCCGGAGCATTATCATGAGCGATCACCTATCTTGATTGAGCCTACAAAAGAATTTAATCTTGAAACTACAAAAAAACCAAGGATCCTACATTCACTACCTTAATGACAGATAAAGAAGTACCTGATTTCATGGAATTTCTCAGAAAAAATCAAGTCAACTTCGCCTGGTCTTATGCAGACATGCCAGGTCTTGATCCTGATCTTATAATGCATCACTTGGCCATCAAACCAGGAGTTAAACCTATGAAACAAAAACTCAGAAAGATGCATCCTCATGTTGCACTAACAGTTAAAGAAGAACTCTGAAAACTCCTTGATGTGGGATTTATAAGATTGATTGACTATGCAAAATGGATCTCCAACATCGTTCTGGTGTCCAAGCCCGACAAAAGTATCAGAGTGTGCACAAATTTTAGAGATCTTAATAAGGCATGTCCTGAGGATGACTTCCCGCTTCCAAGCATCAATACTATAGTTGATCTGACAGCTAACCATGCCATGTATTCACTAATGGATGGTTTTTCTAGTTACAACCAAATTAAGATTGCACCTGAAGACTAGGATAAAACAATGTTTACATGTCCATGGGGAACTTACTGTTTGAATTTCATGCCTTTCGGTCTAAAGAATGTTGGGGCTACTTATCAAAGAGCTACATGATTACAATTTTTCATGACATGATGCACACATTCATGGAAGATTATGTAGATGACATATTGGCAAAGTCATACACAAGAGGACATCTCAAAGTGTTATCCAAAATCTTTGCAAGGTTGGAAAAGTTCAAAGTTTTCCTCAACCCCAAGAAATGTGTTTTTGGGATCACATCTAGGAAGCTCTTAGGATACATAGTGTCAACAAAAGGAATTGAAGTAGATCCTGCCAAGGTGCAAGAAATCATGGAAATGCCTCCACCAAGGAATATTAGTCAGTTGAGGTCATTACAAGGACGACTTCAATCTATATGAAGGTTCATTGCATAGCTGGCCGATAAAAGCCTACCTTTCACACATTTATTGCATAAGAATGTTCCTTTCAAATGGGATGATAAGTGTGAATTGGCCTTTCAACATATCAAGCAGTATCTGATGAACCCACCAGTTCTAGTACCACCAAATCTAGAAAAACCTCTAATCTTATATATTTCCGCAATAGAGGCATCTTTGGGAGCATTATTGGCACAAGAGGACTCTACAAGAAAGGAACGTACCATTTATTACATTAGTCAAATGCTAACAGGTCATGAACTCAACTAAACTTTCATCGAGAAGGCTTGTCTCGCAGTAGTCTTTGCATCACAAAATTTTCAACACTACATGTTAACTCATACAATAAATCTTATTACAAAGATTGATCCACTCAAGTATTTGTTAAGCAAAGCTACATTAACAAGAAGGTTAGAAAAATGGGTCATGATTCTAAGCGAGTTTGACATTCATTACGTTGATTGCAAAGCAATCAAAGGACAAGTTATCACTGATCAACAAGCTGAAGCACCACTACAAGTAGAGCATCCCATGCACATTGAATTTCCATATGCCGATGTCTTCACGACAGAATCAAAGCAACCTTGGTCTTTATACTTTGATGGTTCTTTTACTCAACATGGATCGGGGGCAGGGATACTCTTTGTCACCCCCCTCACGAAAATACCATTCCTCAGTCATATCGGCTAATGTTTCCATGCACTAATAGCATAGCTAAATATAAAGCTTTAATCACTAGACTCAAGATAGCATTGGAATGGAGGATCACATAACTACATGTTTATGGTGACGCACAGTTAGTCATTAATCAGATCAATGATGATTATCAGACCAAAGATGAAAAACTGTTGCCATATAAGAAAATGGTTGACAATTTCAAGAAGTACTTCGCAGATATCAAGTTCATATAGATTCCAAGACTTGATAACAAAGAAACCAACGCTATGGCCATGATCGCATCATTGCTACAACTCCCAGAAAATCAGGCTCACTATGAATTTCTGGTGGAACAATCATTTGCACCTACCTATGACACACCTGAAAGCCAAATAATTTTCCACTTAGTAGGATCTAATTCACCTTGGTATGGAAAGATCTATGCCTACCTAAAAGACAACATCTTACCACCCGACCTTTCTCGTAACCAAAATCACAATTTCATTCGCCAATCCTCTTGCTATACTCTTATCGCTGACACCCTTTATCGCCGCGGTCTTGATGGTACTTTACTTCGATGTCTTGAACATGATGAATCTGACAAGGCTTTTTAAGAAGTTCATGGTGGCATTTGTGGTACTCATTCGAGTGAATTGACCTTATCCAAAAAATTGATTAGAATGGGTTACTACTAGTTGACGATGGAGAAGGAATCATTCACTTTCATGAAAAAGTGCTCTAAATGTCAAATTCATGGGAATCTCATTCATGCTCCTGCACAAGAACTTCAACCATTCATGCCAACTTGGCCATTCTCTCAATGGGGGTTAGATCTAGTTGGAAAAACTCATCCTTCATCATCGAACGGACACAAATTATTTTTCACAGCGATAGAGTATTTTACCAAATGGATTGAGGCAGTGCCTCTCACTAAGGTTACTGGAAAACAAATCTTGTCATTCATACTCAACTATCTTATTTGTCTGTATGGTATTCCCAACTCCATCATCATAGATAATGGATGACCATTCAAGAATCAAGGTGTGGATGAAATTTGTGAGCGATTCCATATCCAACACAGATATTCAACACCTTATTATCCATAAGGGAATGGCCAAGCAGAGGCCTAAAAAAAAACAATACTGAAAATCTTGAAAAAGACTATGAATGATGTAGGGAAAGATTGGCACGTTCAGCTTAATCCTGCATTATGGTCCTACAGAACTAGCATCTGAATGCCAACAGGAGCAACACCATTTTCTCTTATCTATGGAGCAGAGGCTATATTACCTCTAGAGGTTGAGATTCCATCACTAAGGGTATCCTTAAAGGGTCGATCACTACAGATGATGAATAAATAGTTTCTCGACTGCAAGAACTAGAACTCCTTGATGAGAAGAGACAATGAGTAGCTGATCATTTGAAAGCATATCAACAGAAGATGTCTCGCAACTATAATCAAAGATTCAAGCCATGTACCTTTCAGGTCGGTGATCTTGTTCTAAAGGAAAACCCATAGAATTAGTAAGATAGAGAGAAGAAAGGAAAGTTTGAACCAAATTGGTTGGGTCCTTACGTGGTCATAGCAGTATATGGTTTAGGAGCATACAAGCTATCAATTCCAGCAAGGGACCTGTTTGATGAACCTATCAACAACATACACCTGAAAAAAGTATTATGTCTGAAGTAGTCATTATCATCCAAAAAAGTCCTAAAAAATTGACAAAAACAATAGAAATAGTCTTGAAAAAATCAGAAAAACAACAGAAATAGTCTTGAAGAAACACAAAAATAGTAAAAATAGTCTTGAAGAAACACAAAAACAACAGAAAAAGTCTTGAAGCAACACAAAAAAGTAGAAAAGTCTTGAAAAAATCTATAAAAATCAGAAAATGTCCTTAAAAAAAAATTTTAAAAAATAGAAAAATCGTCATAGGGTGAAAACCCCGGGCAACATAGAAGTTCATTGATAGTAACACAAAAAAGAAATCAGAAAAATGCAATAAAAACAAATAGTTAAAATTTGGCAAACAGACACTATTTGTAGCTCTCTATCTAGTAGTTCATGTTCTACACTTAGCTTCTCATCCTTCATTTCATGCATCTTTCCATCATCTTAGGGCCTTACCAGCATCATACTGCTATCATTTTCCTCAAGCGATAACATCTTACCATTGCTTGATCATTGTACATATTCATTTCAGCAAGTTGTGTCAATACTAGGGGCAAACATTGACATATTGGGGGAAAACATTAACATACTAGGGGCAATCAACTTTCAGTTTTACCAAATCAACTAGACAATGACATAAAATTCAATCATGCAAACAAATAATCAAATCATATGAACAACTATCAAATCATTGATCCATATCACAATAGCTTTCAACAAGTACCATATCATGACTCATATCTAGATGATCTAAAATCTGAATAATTTTTGGAATAACAGTATTATATTTTTAACAATGGTTGTTTGATTGTCGATATCATCTCTCTAGAGCACACTCAACGATGTACTGAACTAGAGTAGCGAGGAAAGAGGATGATTTTTCTTTGTTTGTTGTCTTGAGGTTAACTATCAATCTAGTGCAAATATGTCGCGAGACATTATTTCTATAGCGTATCATTGATGAAAGTTCCAAATTTGCATTAGAAAGTGGTTAGTCTTTGTCTGTTTATGCAAGAAATGCTCAAGTCATCTTGGTTCAATTATACCTCGATGCTTGTGTTCACTTGCTATATCAAAAATCATGAAAGTTGTACTCAGGTCATCATTGGTGCTAATTTCCCCTATGATTCTTGTACATACTTCCAACATTTTAAAACGCTCTATGATGATTCAAGAAAATTAAAAAAAGGCTCAAAAAATGGTTGGTTTCATTTAGTTTCATTTCATTTAGATCATAATACATATCTGCATACTGGATTTGCATCAGAGTTTTTGAAGGCTGAACAGAAACATCAATGGTTGTCATGTCTCTTTAGACTCATTGTGGAGGACATTTGGACATTTGTTTCATTATAATTTCATTATCATTATCATTTCATATCATTTATCATTTCATTTTATCATATCATTTCATTTCATTTTATCATATCATTTCATTCCATTTTATCATACTATTTCATTTCATTTTATCCTCTCATTTCATCATTTCATTTCATTTCATTTTATCCTCTCATTTCATTTTATCATATCATTTCATTTCATCATTTCATTTTATTTCATTTTATCATATCATTTCATTTCATCATTTCATTTTATTATATCATTTCATTTTTTGTATAATTTCATTGCATATAATTGATCATTCTCATTTTTATCATCTTTGTTTTATTGCATATCATTTAGATCCTCTATCATTTCATATCATTTGTCTATTCCCTAGGTATTTCATATCATCTATCATTTTCATCTCATTAACATCTTATCATTTTCATACAATTTCATACCATTATATATCATCTTCATTATCATTTCTTATCTCATCATTATCATTTCATTTATCATTTTGTTATCAGTTCATTAGCATTTCATAATCATTTTGTCATTGTCAGTTCATTATCATTTCATCATCATTTTTTCATCGTTTCATTATCATTATCATTATCATTTCATTACATTTCATTACCTCAACATTATCATTATCATATCATTACATTGACATTTCATTATATTTCACTACATTATCATTTATCATTTCATCTCATTATCATTTCATATTCATTATCATATACATTTCCTCTCCTTATCATTTCATTTCGTCTCATTTCATTATCATTTATAATTTATCATTTCATATTCATTTCATCTCATTATCATTTTATATTCATTTCATATCATCATACATTTAATTCTTACATACATTTATCATTTTCATATCATTTTCCATAAACAAATCCACGACATCATCTCATAAACATAAACATCCATTTTTCATCCCATCATCTATTTCTTGCATTTGAAAAATCCAAAAACAAAAATTTCATACATTTCCACATCATTGTCAAAACATAAATTCTCATAACATTTCAAATCATATATCATTTCAACACATTGCATTTTTATCATTATCATCCACCTGCATGACATCATTAGTACGCATCATAAATCATCATCATAAGCATATCATCATCGTAAGTAATATCATAAATCATCCTGCATATCATATTAGTCATCAAATCATTAACATGCATATCCATATCCATACATATCCATATCATCATAACATCAAAGAAACACATCATCAAAACTCATCACTGCTACATATCATCGCTCATCAAAACTAAATACAAATGTCCAAATATCCAATGAAACTAAACAGTATAGAGAAATACATGAGATATGTTCAAAAACAAGATACATGCTCAGATACATCAATAAATCATGAATCAATATCTCAAGGCTAGCTGTTGGATCCCCCTGACAGAGCTGGTCTCGAAGATGATGGCCTGCCACTCGTCCCTAGGTCAGGATCCCATTGAGGCCCTGTAACCCCTCTACTCTGTGTCATTATCTGTGATCTACTCCTAGTCCTACTGTGGGACCGTGGGAAAGGCTCTCTGCGCTCAGGAGGACACAACTCCTCATATCGAACTCGGTAGCACTCAGCTTCCCTAGCCATCTCAAACCCCTCTTTAATGGCCTCTCATAATGATGCGCTCTTAATAGTGCCCATAAGTCTCTATGCCACACCCTCTGCCTCCACTGCCCACCGTTTGAAAGAATCCCTCTCTGCTGTCAACTGGGCTACCTGTGGGTCCTGGGTAGGAGGAGGTACCTATATCTATGCCTGTACCTATGCTTGTGCCTGTGTCTAT
>VDFB02308839.1:156286-264148 GCA_007258455.2 Sequoia sempervirens | reverse complement strand
GGTGATGAAGCAGAAATTTGGCTTGTCCAAATGGAAAAATACTTTGAAATAAGAAATTATGACGAAGTAACAAAGGCAGCTTGGGGAGCCTACCAATTAGCAGGGGAAGCCTCAAATTGGTGGATGAACAAGAAATTGGAGCTGGATATAAGTTCTTGGAAATTGACGTGGGGAGAATTTGTGGAAATCTTCCGTAAGCGGTGGTTACCACAATTATTCTATGATCAGAAACTTTCTGACTTCCAAGAATTAAAACAAGGAACTATGTCAGTACATGAATACTGGGAAAAGTTCACAAGACTCCTTCGGTATGTTCCGATTTACCATAAGGATGAACGATTCCGCATCAGAAAGTTCATACTTGGGCTAAATGGCAAAATTGGTGGTGAAGTGGACATGCATGGTCCAACTACCATGGACTTAGTCTATGAAAAAGCTATAAAGCAGGAGCAGAAACTCAAAGCTGATTCTCATCGCCAAGAGAAAAAGGAGCAAAAGAAGGACAGCGAGGTCATGGCCAAACAAACTCCAAAGAAGGATGAACCTGTTCGGGAAGCTGCTAAGTCAAAAGGAAAGAGATCTCGCTTCGGTGGGAAAGATTTCCGTAAAGATCAGAAAAGGAACAACTTTAATAGTGGAAACGCTAACAAGTCCAATGATGGAAACAATAAATCTGGAGAGACTTCCGGAAGAAAAGGACCTCCTACAGGATGTTTCATATGCAAAGGTGATCATTATGCTAGGGATTGTCCAAACAAAACTTCTGGGAATTCTTTGCCTCCACAAAAGGCTATGTTCCAGCAAAGGATACATGCAGCAGTTGATGATAGGCAAGCTGACTATCAAATAACGCCCATCAAAACAACAGGTAAATTATTTGGTTTACCTATCTCTGTTCTTATAGATACTGGTGCAACTAAAAGTTTTGTTTCTCCTAGTATAGCAAATAAATTGACTAGAAAGGCTGGGCACATGGCTACATCATGGAATGTAGAATATGCTAATAGTATAAGAGCAAAGGTGGACCAATGTCTCTTCGAGGCTAACTTAGAATTGCCTAGTTTCACCACTGAAGTCAATCTTTATGTCACACCATTAGGATCCTATGACGTCATCTTAGGAATGAATTGGTTGTGGAGACATAGAGCCATAGCTGACTGTGAATCAAAAACAGTTAAATGTTTAGATGACTATGGAAATCAAGTAAATCTTCAAGGAATACCTAAAGAGGTTAAAATTAGACAAATCTCAGCAATGCAATTGCTAAGAGCCAAAAAGAAAGGATGCAAACTTTTTGCAGTGAAGATTGAAGAATTAGGTGACCCTGATGATGAAAGTACACAAGAGATTGAAGATGGAGAAATTGATGAATCAGGAATCTCAGATATGGAGAAATATCCAGTTTTAAGGGAATATGCTGATGTATTTCCTGAGGAATTACCTGGTTTACCCCCAAAAAGAGTCTTTGATTTTTCTATAGACATAATTCCTGGATCTGAACCTGTATCCAAGGTACCATATAGAATGACTACTACAGAATTAGCAGAACTCAAGGCACAGCTAGATGAGTTGCTGACTAAAGGACTGGTAAGACCAAGTGTATCACCGTGGGGAGCACCTGTAATCTTCGTCAAGAAGAAAGATGGAACAATGCGGCTTTGTATTGACTATCGCATGCTTAACAAAGCTACGATAAAGAACAAATATCCATTACCTCGAATTGATGACTTGTTTGATCAAGTCAGAGGAGCAGCCGTATTTTCTAAAATTGATCTAAGATCCGGATATCACCAGCTTAGAGTTAAGGATGAGGATATCTATAAAACCGCCTTTAGAACTCGGTATGGACACTATGAATTCACAGTATTGCCATTTGGTTTGACAAATGCACCTGCAGCATTTATGAACCTTATGAATAGTGTATTCAGAGATTACTTGGATAAGTTTGTGTTGGTGTTTCTAGATGACATATTAATCTATTCTAGAAATGAAGAAGAACACAATCGGCACTTAGGAATGGTTCTACAACGTTTGCGTGAGCATAAGTTGTACGGAAAGCTATCCAAGTGTACCTTCTTCCAACGTAAAGTGCATTACTTGGGACATGTAATTTCAGCTGAGGGAATTGAAGTTGATCCGGCTAAGATCGCAGCAATAACTCAGTGGCCTATACCTAAGAATGTACCTGAAGTGAGAAGTTTTATGGGACTAGCAGGTTATTATAGGAAGTTTGTTGAAAACTTCTCCAAGATTGCTTTTCCTATAACTTCTCTACAGAAAAAGGGAAAAAGATTTGATTGGAATGAGAAGTGTCAAAAGGAATTTGACCTACTCAAAGAGAAACTAACTACCGCACCAATTCTGAAAGTGCCAGATCCTGAAAGGAGTTTCACAGTTGTCACTGATGCTTGCGGAGAAGGACTTGGTGGAGTACTTATGCAAGATAATCAAGTAATTGCTTATGAGTCAAGAAAGCTAAAACCTTATGAGATAAATTATGCTTCGCATGATTTAGAGTTGGCAGCTGTCGTTCATGCATTGCGAATGTGGAGACACTATTTGCTTGGGAAACCCTTTGAGTTGAAAACTGATCATAATGGTTTAAAATACCTTTTTACTCAACCAAATCTAAATGCCAGACAGAGGAGATGGTTGGAGTTGATTGCTGATTATGATTTCAATATCAGCTACATCAAAGGAAAAGAAAACAGGGTTGCTGATGCATTAAGTCGAAGACGCCATATAGCTTCTATTGTTGCAATTCATACTGATTTTAAAGACCTAGTGCTCCAGAAATGTGCAGAAGATGAGTATTATTTGCAAGTTAAGCAAGCACTTAAAGAGAATCCTGAAGATTCAAGGTATGATGGTTTCAAGTTTGAACCGAATGGAATGCTTAGGTATAAAGGGAGGATGTATGTTCCCAACATAAGCAACTTAAGAAATTTGGTGTGGAAAGAAGCACATGAGGCTCCATATTCTGGTCATCCAGGGGTAACAAAAATGATGGCCGATGTTAAGCCATTATATTTCTGGAAAGGAATGAAGGGAGATGCTGCTAATTATGTTGCAAAATGCTTGGAATGTCAACGAGTAAAAGCTGAGCATCATCATCCAGCCGGTTTGCTATACCCTCATGATATTCCAGAGTGGAAGTGGCAAGTGATAAGTATGGATTTTGTGCAAGGATTGCCTATGTCCAGAAATAAGCACAATACCATACTAGTAGTGGTTGATAGGCTGACTAAAGTAGCTCACTTTATACCTGGAAATCTAACTGATGGAGCACCAGTTATTGCAAGGAAATTTGTGCAAGAAGTATTCAGATTGCATGGAATACCTGAAAAGATCATTTCTGATAGGGATGCAAGAATTACTTCTAGGTTTTGGCAAACCTTATTTTCTGCACTCGGAACTCAGCTAAATATCAGCTCAGCATATCATCCGGAAACGGATGGGCAAACTGAAAGAGTAAATCAAGTTTTAGAAGACCTACTTCGAGTATATTGCATGGATCAGCAATATAAGTGGGAAGACTATTTACCTTTAGTCGAATTTGCCTACAATAATTCATACCATTCTGCAATCAAAATGGCTCCGTTTGAAGCCTTGTATGGTCGAAAGTGTCGAACTCCGATAAGTTGGGATAAACTTGAGGATCGAGTAAGTCTTGGACCTGTAATGTTAGCAGAAATGGAAGAGCAAGTAAAGAGTATAAAGCAAAGGTTAGCCGAAGCTAACAGTCGACAAAAGAGTTATGCTGATGCAAAGAGAGTACCTCGAAATTTTGCCATAGGTGATAAGGTTTTGTTGAGAGTCAAACCTCATAAAAGCTCCATTAAATTTGGAAAGTCATCCAAATTAGCTCCACGATATGTTGGACCTTTCGAGGTTTTAGAAGAAGTAAACCCAGTAGCCTATCGAATTGCATTACCACCTGCTCTTGCTCGAATGCATAATGTCTTCCATGTGTCCTACCTTAAGAAGTATATACCAGGTGATAACCATGTTATTGATTGGACTGCTTTACAGGTAAAGGATCCCGGGGTAGTAATGCTCGAGCCTATTAAAGTGCTTGAAGTCCGCAAGCTACGCTTACGGAACAGAGAAGTCTCTCAATGTAAAGTCCAGTGGGATCAATATACTGAGGACTCAGCTACCTGGGAAGACTATGAGGAAATCCGGAGGAAATTTCCTGACATTCTTGAGGCATTCAAGAATGGTGAATAAAGTAGTGTTTTGTTGTTTTTATGCTTTAAATAATACCTTGTTCATCGGGGACGATGAATCATAAGGGGGGGAGTATGTTACACCCCGATTGTATAGCTACTATTCATAGGATGTACATTGTAAATGTTGAATCTTTCTGTTGAATAAATTGAATTGTTCTTGTGATCAATTGGATGTATCCTAAATGATTGTCTCTTTATCTGATGCTTCTATTGGTGTAAATCTTGAATGAAAATAGCATATGGAGTTATGAAATAATGTTGTTCTAACTTTCTACAATGCTTAATGTATATTGTTTTGGTCTTGAGCAAATAACTTCCGTTACCATGTCATGATTTGCAGGAAACAGGTTTGTACCTCGAGACAGAGGAGAGATATCACTCGGGGAAGAACTTGGTCGGGTAAACAGTAATGGATACCAACTGGACATACACACACAAACCTTAGAACTGTGTAAGCTAAGTCATTGTTCTGGTTAAAGGTAAGTCATCTGTAGGCTTGTCTAGTATCATTAGGAGTCGTGTCTTCTTCTGAATGTGTAAACAAGTGATGCTTGCCAGTATAACCTTATAAATGATAAGTTCTGGTTAGAGGTGGATATGTGTATTTGTACATACGAATACGATATGTACAAGTACCCATAAGTACATTCATGTCGATACAAACGTATTAAGCAGATGGATATGCCATACGTATGTGTCGATATAAATGTATTTATGGATACTTATACATGTAGTATATATATAGATATATATACAAGTATACATACCCACGGCTAACGAGATAAATGAATTATATATTGTAACGATATCTTGCCTCTGAAATTATACGAATACATATATATAAATTTACATGTTTAATGTATAATGTAAATGAATATATATGTATTAGTATAAAGATAAGTATTTCAATATATTTAATATTATATTAAAATATTAATATAATATAGTTTAAAATGTATACAATATTATTTAAATTGATAATTTAAATAATTATACATAAACTATATTATATAAGTATTTTAATAGAATATATAAAATATATTTAAATAAAAGATCAAATGAAATGTAAACTAAACATTTTAAACACTTTTATAAATAAGAATGCAAATCTGGGAAGAGCATAAAAATCGCGGATCGCGAATTTCTTTAAAATCGCGGATTTCTCAAATGAATTCGTTGAAATGTTAAACTTCAAATTTGAGCTTGAACAAGTGCGTCTTATTTACTTTGAAAACTTTATTAAAATATTGAAGATTTACCAAAGCGAAATAAAGAAGAAAAAACGCGAAAATGCTGAAGGAAAATGAAAAAACGCGCAGAGAAATCGCGCGACTAGGGCCAGGCGTCAGAAAATAGATGAGATATTTCATGCTTTGCAAAAAGAATGAAATGTGGACGCCATTTGAGCAAGGAAAAAGTCTGAAAGGAAACTTGGCATTTAACCTAACTGTAAAAACGCGCCAGATTGAGAGTTGTCACGTTTTTAACAGTCTGAACAAATTCGAAATAAAATAAACTTCTTGCTGTCAAACATGGAGGTCGAAACCCTCACCATATTGATACACGTTTTTAGTTTGAAACATTCTTCAACCTGCTGGCAGTTCTGGCGCCATAGAAGGTGGAAATCAGTTTTAAAATTAACCTATAAATATACCTGCGTTTGGCATTCTTACTCACACAAATTTACAGTCAAGTTTTCTTGAGCATTTTATAGCTAAAAAGTGAATTCGCCATAGTAGAGAAATTGCTAAGTTATTTTGTTAATGTGAGGTATTCTCTGAACAAGAGAGCAGAAGTTTGAAATTGCTGGTAATCTTTGAATAGAAGAGGAGTAATCAGGAATTGCCCTTTTACTGTGTTGAGTATTTGGTTTCAAGAATCCAAGCTGAAAGTGATCTGAGTAAAGGCCAGTGAAGGAGCTATCTTCCAAACCTGTGGAAAAGCTAAATCAGGCATGCTAAACTCTTACTTTACATATTTAGCTAGTATTCCAGAGTAATCTGATAGGTCTCTGAATTATAGTCATGGCTGGAAAGAAATGAGTTTGATTGTCTTAAGATTGAATTAAAAAGAATAATAGTTTCTTAACCATTATCATGAATATAGTCTTTTCCTGGCTTTTGTTGTCAGTGGTGTACGTTTTACATTAGTTAATGGAAAGTAATCTGCATTGTGTTTAAATGGCTCTATATAATGAGCATATGCTTGGGTATAAATAATAAGTACTAGGAGTGAGTCAAGAATAATTGCAAGTTATAGTCTACATCTAAATACAATCAACTTAGTCAAGTTATTGTATCCCTAGGATGTGTATATCCTGAATTAGGGCGTCAGTTGTAGTAACTTGTTAAATGGATTCTTCTTTCCAACTGTAAGATGTTGTAGGAAGTCTAGGGTACGGACTACCCCGATAGACCAACCTACGCGTAGAATTAAGATAGCCTTAAGTCAAGTTGAACCTGGCTAGTGAATGTGACATATGACCTATGTTCTTCGTTGAACGTAAACACTTTGGCCAAAGTAGTGTAAGGAACCATTTAGTTGTTGTACTACACTGTCAGTTCACCGTGATTCCGAAATACAACCTAGTTTGTGATTTGCCGTTAGCACGAAAGCTAGTTTTGTAGAATCACAGCACTATGTCTAGTTGGTAGTCATTAAAGGTTACCCAACTAATCTCTTCTTCGAAGGGAGGGCCGTTCATTGAAAAATGATCATGCGGGGGACCGCATTATAAGTCCGTGGTTGGCGAAAAAACGCTCGAGTGATGTTTCTCCTCCACGAACACCCGACGGATGCTCCAAAGCTTGACAGGACGGATTCCTGGACCTTCTTATTTCTATTGGTGTCAAAAGCCTACGGGCTATGTATGTATGTTTCTCTTCATGCTTTGTAATTTCATTTGAAATGAAATAGTTTAAAGATGCAAAAGATGTTTCTTATTTATGTTTTGAAAAGAAATTGTTTAATCAAAATGGTATTGTTCTTACTTTTATGTCTGAATTGTAAAGTTTTAATTTTATCGTACAAGTGTGTTCATTAAGCATCTAGGATGCATACCATACAAAATTTGAAAAGGACTCATAGCTGTGCTTCTGTTAGGTGAGTCATTATATGTGAACTCTACTTATGCAAGTACCAAGTCCCACTGTTTGGGATGCATACTGACCAAACTTCTCAATATGTTTCTAAGGCTTCTATTGACTACTTTTGTTTGACCATCCGTTTGAGGATGGTAAGCTAAGCTAAAGCTTAAATTGGTGCCCAAATTTTTCCATAGAGTCCTCCAAAAGTGTCCCACGAATTTAGTGTCTCGATCAGAGACAATACTCTTAGGAAGTCCATGTAGCCTAACTATCTCCTTGAAGAACAAATTGGCAATATTAGTAGCATCACTTGTTTTTGTACATGGAATAAAATGTGCCATTTTGGAAAATCTATCAACCACTACAAATATTGAATCATGTCCCTTTTGAGTTCTTGGTAAACCAAGTACAAAGTCCATACTTACTTAATCCCATGGCCTATTGGGAATTGGAAATGGATGATATAAACCTACATTTTGACTGCTTCCTTTGGAGTGTTGACATACTTTACACCTTTCTACAAACTTCTTAACATCATTACTCATACCTGGCCAATAATAGTGTGCACTCAACTGAGCTAATGTCTTGTTTTGCCCGAAATGCCCTGCTAAGCTGCCACTGTGCTTCTCTTTCAATAAGTTATCTCTCATGGAACTTCTTGGAATGCAAAGTTGACTTCCTTTGAATAGTAGACCCTCCTGTATCATGAAATCCATCCAAGGACTTCTATCCCTACTAAGAGGATTTACACATGCTTCATATGCCTCCTTGAAATCTATATCTTCCTTGTACATTTCTCTTAGGTCATCAAAACCCATTATACTCACTTCAGATCCCTGCATGATCAAACTTCTTCTGCTCAGAGCATCTACAACTTTGTTAGTTTGGCCACTTTTATGCTTGATAACAAAGGTAAAATTTTGTAGAAATTCAAACCATTTTACATGCCTTTGATTTAATTTGGTTTGGTTACTGATAAAATTTAAAGCATGGTTATCAGTATACAACACAAATTCTTTAGGCATTAAATAATGCCTCCACTTTTTCAAAGCTTAAACAAGAGCATAAAATTCTTTATCATATGTAGAATGCTTCTTTCATGCATCATTTAGTTTCTCACTATAGTAAGAAATTGGCTTACCCTCCTGACTTAGAACAACACCTACAACCATTCCAATAGCATCACATTCAACTTGGAAAAGTTTACCAAAATTAGGTAAGGCTAAAACAAGTTGTTCTATAATCTTTTTCTTAAGCTTGACTGAAAACTTGGTTCAACTTCTTTAGTCCATTGAAATAGGTGTTTATTTCCCTTGATTGTATCAACAATTGGAGCACAAATTCCACTGAAATTTCTTATGAACTTCCTGTAAAAACTAGCAAGTCCATGAAAACTTCTTACCTCAAAGATATTCCTTGGAGTAGGCCACTCTATTATCGCTTTAACTTTTTCAGGATCCATTTTTAGACCATCTTTAGATATTACAAAACCCAAATAGATTAACTTTGGTTTCATAAATGCACACTTCTTAAGATTGATTAATTTTTTTTCTTGCTTCAACTTACTTAAAACCAATCTTAAGTGTCTAAGATGTTCTTCCTTTGATTGACTATAGATTAGAATGTCATCAAGATAGACTATTACAAATTTTCCTGTGAATTCCTTAAGCACCTCATTCATTAATCTCATAAAAGTGCTTGGAGCATTTGTTAAACCAAATGGCATTACTAACCATTCATTAAGCCAATCATTTGTTTTAAATTATGTTTTCCATTCATCGCCTTCCCTTATTCTAATTTGATGATACCCAATTTTTAAATCTATTTTGGAAAAATACTTGGCACCACTCAGAAAATCCATTAAATCATCCATACGAGGCAAAGGAAATCTATACTGATGGTGATTTTGTTTATAGCTCTGGAATTTGTGCACATTCTCCATCCTCCATCTTTTTTTGGGCTCAATACTGTAGGAACAACACAGGGACTTAGACTTTCTCTGACCAATCCTTTGTGAAGCAGATCTTGTACTTGCGCTTTGATCTCTTCATTCTCCCTTGGAGTCATCTTGTAAGCTGCTTTGTTTGGAAAGTTAGCTCCAGGAATGAGATCTATGTGATGGTTGATACTTCTTATTGGTGGCAACTCATTAGGAAAATCATCCACAACAATATCAATAAATTCATCTAACAGTTTTTTAATTTCTATAGGTAAATCAACCAATTTTGTACTTGTAAGAATTACTTTTGGTTTTCCCATTAGAGAAAAATTTACCTCTTCATTCTTCATTTGATGCAAGAATTCTTTCCCACTTACCATCAATACCTTAGATCTAACCTCCTCAATTGCATTTTCATCCTTAAGGGGTATCAGTGTGTGCTTATGTCCATCTTTTTCAAAAGTATATGTATTACATCTTCCATCATGGATTGCCTTCCTGTCAAACTGCCAAGGCCTACCTAAGAGAATATGATAGACATCCATAGGCATAACATCACATATTACTTTAAATCTTTATAGCTTCCTATTTGAAACTCTACTTGACACTGTTCATTTACCAATATTTGATGTACTTTTTGCAACCAAGACACCTTGTATGGGGTTGGATGTGTTGTCTTTTTCAAGCCTAACTTGTCAACCATTTCAGTGGATACAAGATTGTCAGTACTCCCACTATCAATTATAACTTTACAACATTTACCTTTGGCCTTGCAGGTAGTTCTGAATAATGCTTTCCTTTGTGTAGGCTCATGGATTTCTTTGGCTAGCTTAAGCAGGACTCGCTTCATGAGTAGTGATTCTCCAACCTCAGGTACATTAGTATGAGAAGGTGATTCTACAGTCTCCTCAGATTGAGCAATGTGTGCACTTCTTTGACTTGTGGTGGGATTCTCTGGACACTCATAAGATCTATGTCCATATTGATTACATTTAAAACATTTACTAACAAATCCTCTACCTCTACCTCTTGAATAAGGTCTTCTGCTTCTAAAAGAATCATTACCTCAAAAAGTGTTCTTGGTGATATGAGCTATTGGCTTCTTCTCTGTGAGCTTGCCACTAACCTCTACCACTTGATGTTCCTCTTCCTCTGAAGCTTCTACTTTTCCCTCTCGAACTTTGTGCTTGTTTCCTGGATAGTTTCTCCTCTGATTTGAGAGCATACTGGTATGCTTCTTCCATTGTTCTTGGACACGAAAGATTAATTTCATCTTGAATATTATATCTCAATCCATTAAGATATCGAGCCACTTTTTCTGTATCATCTTCAATATGACCAGATCTGATGGTCAACTTATAAAATTCCTCTGTATAATCTTTAACTGTCATTTCTTTTTACTTAAGATTTTGTAATTTATTGAAAAGATTAAGCTGGTAATCTTTAGGCAAGAATTTACCTTTTAGCTTGGCTATCATCCTTTCCCAGTTTTTGATTTTTAGCTTGCCTTTTGGTCTTTGTTCATCTTGGACTCCATTCCACCAGAGGGATGCATGAACCTTCAATTAGGTTACTGCAAATTTCACTTTCTTGTCATCAACAACATTTTCATACTCAAAATATTTGTCCATTGCACTGATCCAGTCAATCAGTTTCTCAGCATCCAGGCTACCTTCATACATAGGAACTTCTAACTTGGGTTTGGAACTCGCTCCTAAAATTGCCTTGACGATTCTTGTTTCAAATCCTTCTTGTGCTACTTCTTCTTGAGGTTCCTCTTCTTCATCACTGACATCATTCATGTCAACGCCTTCTCTTTGTGCAAGTTCCATAGCCTGCAACCGTGCTTGCATTTGTCTCATTTCTTCTAGAATCTTTGCATTCACAGCTTGTCTTCCTCATCCTTGTCCTCTTCCTTGAACTCTGAATGCCATTTCTTGACAAAGACAATCTTCTCACACTTATTTCCTGCTCTGCTAGTAGTGGTATAGGATTGAAAAGTAGTCTTCTCATACGAATTTTGATTTAAATCTCTAAAACGATACCTCTCCTTTCTTATACACAACTAAAATGTGCTTGATAATTATGTTGAATCACACAAGAAGTAATCAAACATTCTATGAACTCCATAAAATCATTTCCAATCTAGAAACATTAGTGACTACAATATTTATAGGCAATTTACTTTGGCGTTGAATAGAGGAAGTCTGCCAGCCCACCATATGGTCATACCTCACATTTGTGTAGGCAACACGCCTTCAAAGATCTCCTTTCTGGACTGCTTTTCACTATGGCAACATAAAATCTCTTTTCAAAGGCTGTGATATTCTTTTGTGACAACAACATATCTGCAAAGATCAATGTCTTTTCTATCTTCTCCTATGATGCTCCAAATGGTGGCTGGTTCTCCCTTCATTTATTGATCTACTGATTTTCTTTTTGCAATCTATTCTTCAACTCTGGCAGGCGACAATCTCCTTATATGGGTAGTTGTGGCTATGATCTTTAACAACAATCTCTTTTTATCATTACACCAATTCTTTTGAGATTTCATCTTCAACAACAACACAATGGATGCCTTGGGCGACGTCCTTGATGGTTGTGATCAACGACTTTGTCTCCAATTTTTGATCTACGGATATGTCTCCAATGGAAACTCTTCGATGGTACGCAACCTTGGATAGCTTGGCATGCTTACAAGACTTTCCTTGTCACTCAAAAATTTTACAGGGGTGGATTTCAGTAGACTATGAGCTACACAAAAGCTGCTCTTAATGATAGAGATCACAAAACAATAGGCATATCATTCTCTTCAATCCCTTTAATTTGTCGGCTCTGATACCAAAATGGTGCGTTGCCTAACTTACCAAAGAAATAAAACTCAATCTGGGCAATGATATGGAAATAAAGCAACCAACAGATATACATTCAAACTTAATTCAAACTATAGCTTTCCACATAAACTTGTCCGTCCTTAGGCTACAACATAGGCTCCTTTTTATACTAAGAAATAGGCTAAACTAAACTCAAACTAATCCAAAAAAATCCCTATAAACCCTCTAACTTCCTATCTTTTAGTTAAAACAAATTGGATTCAGAGGTTTGTGAGAAACTCACAACCTTACATTATTTCATCTATCAACAAACATAAGCTAAAATAAAAATGCACCTGCATCATAGGTCTTCTCTAAAATTATCCATTATTTCTTTGATCAATTTAGAGTCTTCATTAACTCTATTATGTAGAGCCATAACACTACTAATGACTCAACCTATATTCTTGGAGTGCATTTATCCATTACCTTGTGACATCTAATATATTCTTAATCTTTGCCATGGTTGAGACATCTTCCTAAGTAACAATGGTAGGGGAAACAATAGGTACATTGAATATTTGAGGGGACCAACCAAGAGTTTGATGCATGAAGTGAGCTATCTCACCTATTATTTCAATTCCTACTTGGTCTTGTAGTCTTTATCCATGAACCAAAGATAATTGTGGTGATAACTATTTAAATAGCCTCAATCTTAGAATCTCAAGATTGTTTTCCCAAGTTTAGTCTCTAGATCTAGTAACTAGATAACTATAACTCCCTTTCATCCCTTTTCACCATTGGTGGGGCTACCTCGATAATCTTGGCCTTGAAAATATATGAATATGGATGAGATGACTCTAGCTTTCTTAATCTAAGGGGATTTTTTAATCATAGTTGCAATGATAGAGAAAAAATTGTCATGCATTTTCTAACCCTCTTTATATTCTTAATAGTTACATACAACTATGTGGGAACCATGACAAACCTGGGGAGTCATCATGTTTGTTAGTTTATTCTTGTTCTTGGTTGTCTAGTGTAGTGATTACAATGATAGAGGGGAGATGGGTGGAGATAGGTACATTGAGAAGAATTTTTCTTAGGAGATGGATCCTTTGGAACATGTTTCTCATGAGTTTACTATTTTACAAGTGACTTTTATGGAGTCATCAATCTCTCTAGGAGTAACTCTTATGTGGGGGAAGGAAGAGTTTATCCCTAGGGAGAGGGAAGGATGGCGGAAAATAGAGGAGATGGTGGAGGAGGTGGAATATGAGATTGGATGGGAGCTTGAGTTGAGGGTGGATAAGTACTTGTGGTAGAGTTTGAACATGATTTTTTGTAGTAGGTTGAGTTTGAACTTGTGAATTCATTACTATTTGGGTGGTTCTAGTGGCCTTTCCAACCTTAAAGATAAGATTTGAACCCTTCTTCCTTTTGAGAGGCTGTTCCTCTATTTCCTCTTCCTCTTCTTGTTCTAGAACACTCAGATTTGGTTGTTTTTGCTTTGGTATTTTTCTCTTCTTATAAATATTCTTTTCCTCTTTTGGAGGAGTTGAGAAGTTTGGCATACCTTAGGTGTATTCTTGGAAATTGAATCAAGGTTCTTCACCCTCTTATTGAGTCATGATAAATTGTTATCAATAACTCTCATACTGGTGACTTCTAATGATTTTTCTTTTTCTTTAGACCAATTAACAATTGGAATAGACAAGTTAAAGTTTCCTCTCTCTTTTTTGTCTTATCCAATATTCCATCATCTATTATTACTTTGGGCACTTTGGCTATCAAAAATGCCAACTTAAAAAACAATTAATCTTGATAAGACCTTTTGGATTTCATTCTCATCATCATAGTTAGACCAAAATTATTCTGTTATATTTTTATTCATAGGAAGAACGTACATATTTCTCCATATTTCTTTTAGGGTCAAAGGAGTCCCCCTTTCATAAATATATAAATTTAACTTGGATAGTTCACCTTCTAAACTCTTTGCATAGAACAAGGAGGAGAGTGTATGCATTAATATTGAGTGGAAATTGTAAAGCTATCTCATGCTTCTTGGAAAAAACCATTTCACTTCACAAATTTTCCTTTTTAATTCAAGTATTTCCACTTTATCACTTACATATTTGAATAGCCTAAAATTTGCACCCATGAAACCTCCTAATTTGATGCAATTAAAAATTGGGAATTGCATAAACTAATTGTTGGAGTAATCATACAATAACTAATAATTAATTAATCTTTAATTAATTATTAGGTTAATTTATTCTCATGCATTTAACCTAAACTTAGGAGTGCTTTTATTCTTTTATTAGTTGAGCTATTATTAGGTCATTATGTCTCATTGCATGAGATGTTGACACTTGTCATGATTTAATCCCTTTCTCATTTAGGCTTTTGCTCTTATAAGCACTCAACCCTCAGTGTATTTTCTCTAGAGATTCTCATTTGAGATTCTAGTGTTTCATTGTTGTAGCTTTTTCTTGTGGAGAATATTGCATATTATAGTTTGCATCTCTCTTGCATGGAATGTATCTTTGTTTGTTGTTTGATCTCATGGCTCATATTTTTTCATGACTAACATGGTATCAGAGCATAGGTTTAGTGAACCCCTTCTCAATTTTTGAGTTTTTTCTTCAACAAGGGTTACAAGCTTCAGATCTAGAATCTCCATTGTAATTTTTACAATTTTTGGAGGTTGGAAAATTTTTACTACATCCAAGATCAAAATAGAGTCTTCCATTAGATTCAAAGCTATCAAAAAAGTTAGTTTTTCCTTTTGTTTGGCCTGATTTGGAAGCTAGAGGTCAAATCTACAAGGATTTGAAGCAATTGATTTTTTATATATTTGAGGGTAGCTGCAATTTTGAAGCATTTTGAGCTAAACTAAAAAGGATCTCACCATTGCATTCGGGAGGCCAATTCGATGAATTTTGATATAAATTTTTCCTTTATTACAAAAAGTTTGTTTCTGAGGCATTTTTTTTGCTGGAAGGGTCGTACAACTCCCCCAACAGAAGTACAATTTTGTAGAAATTATTATTTTTTGTTTATTTAAAAAAATATATATATTCTTAATTTTTTTTATTAAAAGTTCAAAAAAATTAAATTTAGATCTTAAAAGTACCCGCACAGGGCATGGTACCCTTGAGTCCCGCTCTCATTAATGGGGGGAAATACCTATATGGATAGGGTGGTGGTCCATTAAGGCCATGCTCCCTTTATAAAGGGAGTGGTGGGCGAGATTAAACCTCGCCCTCCTGCCCTCCACCCTCTCTCCCCCCTCCCCCATTTTTTTTTATAAAATTTATTTATTTTTAATAATTTTTTAAATAAAATATTATTAGCATAAGCTTAGCTCCTTTTTTGCAATTCGTCCTTGGTCACATGGGCAACCAATGACCAAGTCAAGGGGCTTAAAAAAATTGTCTTTTTTTGGCAATTTTGGCAAGCTCAGGAAAATCGTCATAACTTTGATCCAAGAGTTAGATTTTGGAAAACAAGATATCATTGGAAAGATGGTTTCAATCACTATCCAATGGTGTTGGTTTTTTTCTTAGATTTTTCTACTAGTTCATTTTACAACCTGTCAAATTTAGATGTGTTGTTTTCATTCCCGAGCTCATAACTTTTGATTAATTTATCTATTTTTCATGATTTGAGTGGTGTTGGATTGGTATTTTAGAGCTCTTTACAACTATTCATGTAGTTTTTCCATATCTTTTTTCAAGTACATTTTATTTAGCTTTTGGTGTTTTCACACTCTGGTGATTTACTTAGACTTTTTAGCTCCTGGAAACTTTCTACTTGCATGGGACGAATTGTTTTAGGCTGTTCTACATGTATTTCTAGTATTTTTTCCTTCTACGTATTGTAGACATGTTTTGTAAGAACATTTTCTTTTATAGATGCACTAAGATAAAGTGTCATTCTAGTATCTTTTGGAATTTTGTACATCATGTCATGCCCTTTTGTACTCACACTATGATATAAAGTGCCATGGGGGGTTGTGTGTTAAGTTTGGAGATGTTGGAAGCTTGAGTTGCTTGTGAGTTGCTTGGGTGTAAGAGGATGAATTTGAAGAATATGATTATAGAAATGACCTTAAGAAGAGTTAAGTGGTGGGAGAGGGTAGGAAGGGAGAAGATTGGAAAATAAAGTAAAAGTGAAAATAGACAAAAATGATAAAACATAAGAATAAGAATGTAGTAATATGATATAACAAATAAAATGGATCAAAAAAGGATAAAGGTTAAATATTTAAAATGTAAATGGGGCAATGCGTTATGGGCTGTCTACTATCCTTCCACTAATGCAGGAATTTTGAACTCCTGTCTGCCCTGTTCCGCTGCTCCCTTGTCTCACACCTCTCCGCCTAGGTGCAATCTGGTAGTTGAACTCTCTACTGTAGATTTGTACGGATCTATGGAGGGGATTGTGGATGAGCGTCTGACTACGGGCTCTCATGGTGGGTTTAATGTAGAAAAAGGCAATGTTTCTGGTTCTTTCGTTGATGTTGTTTGAAATAAAAAGGAAGGGGAGAGCTCTGTGCACCCTCTGAAATGTGTTGTTGCTTCTCCTGTGATTTCTATGGGTAAGGAAGTTTCATAATGCATTGACTTATATTCCAAGATTGCCCTGATTTGTAGGTTCTGCCGTTTTTGGCCTTCACTTCCTGATTTGCACCAATGGATTTCCATAAATTGGTCTCCGGTTGTGGAAAGTGTGATCGAAATTTATCCTTCTGCTAGAGGAATTTTTTTGTTGGTTTTGGCTCTTCTAATGATAGATAGGTTGTTTTAGATCATGGCTTGTGGGAATGGGATTCTCACCCACTGTCCATGAGGCCTTAGGTCCATTCCTTCAACCCGCTAAAAAAACCTATTGATGTAATGCCTGTTTGGGTAAGATTTCCTTATCTTCCCTTATAGTTCTGGTGCTCCTCTGCTTTTGAGGGCATTGTTAGTGCTCTTGGCAAGTTTTTAAAAGTTGATTATGCATCCAAGAATTTTACACATACCTCCTTTGCTAGGATTTTGGTGGAGATAGATGTATCTAAGGATTTACCTCTAGAGAGGTGGTTCTTGAGGTTAATGGCTGGTCCTGGTCTCAGCTTGTGGATTATGAAGGTATCCCCTTTCGTTGTAGAAGTTGTTTTGCTACTAGACACTTGGCCCATGATTTCCCTAATGGCTCTCATCCTGTTTCTTCTTCCACATGGTAGAAGAATGCTCACAAGGAACATCTGATTGTTTACCCTGATGTAGAATATGATTCTAATAGTAAGGCTTTAGAACCTCCAGCTCTGACTCAAACAAATAAATCTGCTACTAAGGATGTTGTTTCTCTAGTGGATTCTACTGCTCTAGCTCAAAATATGGATTTTCCATCTACTGTGTGCACCACCTCCTCTGAGGCCTCCGCCTCTTTAGGTCCTATTGATGATGGTGTTGTCCCTCTGATGACTTCTACTATTCTGGTTCAACACTTGGTTATTCCCTCTGTGGTGAGTGATGCCTCCCTTGAGGCTCCTCCTGAGTCTGTTTCAAATTTAGTTTCTGATTCTCCATGGACAATTGTGCAAAGGAAAAATAAATGTACTCCTAAAAAAACCTCTGAGGATTTTCCTTTGAAGGAAAAGTTATTGGTTTCAAGCTCTGGTGCTTGAACTCTTTCTCTTGTTTGGCTATTTTTTTGGTGGCTTTGTTCTTGCTATTGGTCTATTTTTATCCTGCTGTTCCTGACTGATTATTGTGCTTGGCCAGTTTGTTTTATCGGGCTATTCTGCCTAGTTGTTCACTTTGATTGTAATATTCTATGTTGTTAAAGGGATCAGGGCCATTTCAACCCCTGCTTAATAAAAAATAATGAATAAATAGTTCTAAGAGAATTATAAAGATGAATTATATAACAAAATGATTGAGGAACAATTACTAAAATTATTAAAAGAAATGAAGGAAGATATAAAAGAAAATATACAACTTAAAAAAATAATAATTTAGCCAAAGATAAAATATGAGATTATATATAAAATATAAATTGGAAAAATAAATAAATGATTCAATTAAAATTAAAAAATAGATGGTTAAAATACAAAAGGTTAAAATATATTACCTATATAATATAATGATTGAGGAACAATTATTAAAATTATTAAAAGAAATGGAGGAAGATATAAAAGAAAATATACAACTTAAAATATGGAATTTAACAAAAGAAAAAAAAAGATGAGATTATATATAATATAAATTGAAAAAATAAATAAATGATTCAATTAAAATATAAAATAGATGCTTTTGATAAGATAAGCAAAAAGCATTTACAGGGTGTTGTACCCTTTACACAAAAAGCCCAAAGGGAAAAAAAAGAAGCTAGTTCAAACCAGGAATGAACTAGGCAAAGATGACAGACCACACATAGAAACAACTGACAAACAACCGTTGAAACACAGACTAGGACTAGACAACCCTACAATATGAGGGGACCAATCTGACTCCCTTAACCCTAGGCCACGAAGTTGTGACAGATCGAGGGAGTCCCTTCTTCTTTCTTAGCACAATAGACCAGGAAGACTCAGAATCCAAGTCCATCAAGCGAGGCGAGAGAAGCGAATCAATCGAAGCCACCAAGGGCAAAGAGCCATCACACAGCGGGGGAGACGACAACACAAGGGAGGAAATAGGATTGAATGAAGAACCATCAAAGGCAATCAATGATGTTCGAGAAGGCTTAGATAGAACAACATCAACAAATTGAGCCAACAGTGGCTCCACAAAAAGGTTTGCCGAAAGAGGAGCAGACACAGGTTCCCGAGAAGAAACAATAGGGTCATCCTCTGCAGAAGAAACTTCCAAAGGAGGAGAACCCACCGTGAGGTGATCTGAGAGAGCATCATTCCAACAAGTACTGCAGTACCCTTGAGGTGGGCTTGTGGGAAATTAGAGGCCAAATGACCCACAAAGAAGCATCTCCTACACCAAAAGGGGAGACCCTCATAGTCCAAGAGTTGCTTCCAAGGTCTATCCTCCACTAATAAAAAAATAGATGTTAAAATACAAAAGGTTATAACATATAACCTATAATATATATTAATAGATAAAATCATAATAATTTATATAATATATATATTAAAGGAGAACTACAAAATAAAATACCCTATAATATATATTAATATATTACCTACAAGGTAACTTATTTACCTACAAAATATTACTGCAATAATATAAGATATAAATAGAAATAATATATATAAATTCTACATTAATAAACCTTATATATATATAAATTCTACATTAATAAACCTTATATATAAAAATTAATATTACCTACATTAAAATAGGTTATATATATATATATATATATATATATATATATATATATATATATATATAACAAGGGTGTCCCCACGACCCAGTCTAGCGGCCCAACAACCCATATCTTGGGTACTTGGGGTGAGACTAGTCCCATGCGAGTGAGATCCCACGCCTGCAAGAAGTCCCACCTCTTAAACCCGATAGCAAAGTCGAACTTGAGACTAATGGGGAGAAAACCCACTGCCCAAGCCAACTCTATTACCATGCGGGCTAAAAATTTATCTAACCTCAAGAAGGTTAGGGGAAAAGTCCATTCCTATACCCTGGGTCAGCAGAGCAAGAACTGACATACAATATAACTGACCCTTTCTTTTTCCCACTATGAAGTGGAGTCGAACCTATGACCTCAAAGAATGCAAACCCCAAACCCCAACCAACTCTGCTACAATTGGTGGCTAAAATAGATTATATATTATATATAATAAAAGGTTATATCTATATATTATAGGTTATATTTTTTTTGGAGAACCTATATATATGTTAATATAAAAAATATATATGATGAAAAACTTTATTAATAATCAAAGAATAATACATTTTTTTTTATTTTTTTATTTTAATAGTGTGAATCTCTATAAAATAGTTAATTGATTTTTGTAAGATTTTCTTTAATAAAAAAATAATTATATACATAGAAAAAATAAATAGTTAACTAAATTATTAATAACTAGTGAACTTAAAAAAACCAAACTCATTAAATAGTACTATGCTGAGGCAAGTATTAATTAAAAAAGTAAATAATATTATGGAATTAAATAAATAAGCTTAAAGTAAAACAACTCTTTAAATAAATAAAATAGTTCATATTTAAGATATCTCTAATATTTGTTTAAAACACATTTAAAATAATTAATAAATTTTGTTATAAATATTGTCTACATTTTTTATGTAAATATTTTTCTTGACCACTTGACATCAAATGTAATTTAATTGAAATTATTAAAAAATAATTACTAGCATTTGCACTTAAAAGGAGGTTCAAGGATTAGGCCTATAGAAAACTATATGCATGTTAGTATGGTAAAGAGTACAAACTATATGCATGTTAATATGGTAAAGAGTACGTGTTTGTGCATGCAAATTCTAGTTCCAATGGATTAAACAATTAATAATAAATGATAAATAATGGAATGAAATAAATACACAAATCTAGATTTTTTCCTTAAAAGAAATTAAATTATGAAATATTTGCATCCAGATTTAAAAATAAATTCAAAGATTAGAAACAAATTTAAAGATTGAAATAATTAGATGAATCGCATCTTTAGAAATTAATAAATATATAAAAACAATTAACAAATCTTTGGAAAAGATTCAACAAAACTATAAAAATAATTTTAATATAAAAAATTAACAATTTAACTATAAAAATTTACAATTTAGATCTAAGTTTAGCTTTATGCTTTTTCTAATTTTAGAGAGATATAATTAATGCCCAAAGGCGTTTCCACTACAACGATAAAATTTTATCCATTTGATTTAAAAATTGATGTTCAGTTGAGTGGCATGTGTTTGGTCTTCGTTCTTTCTTCTCGGATGTAACATATGGTAAGGCGTTTGAGCTTCCATAAGCTTGCAATTATAATTAGCCACATGAACATTACAATCAAAAGCATATAAACATTGAGGTGAGTGGCATGCGTTTGGTCTTCGTTCTTTCTTCTTGACTATAACAGACGGTAAGGCGTTTGATCTTCCATAAGCTTGCAGTTACAATTAGCCATATGAATGTTACAATCAAAAGCATATAATTAGCCTGACGACATCTTCTTCTATTTACGTGCTTGCCTCTACCTCCTTCAATTCCTTCTATGCGGACGCCATTGCTGAATGCATAGATTTTATCAAGCAGTCCTCTTCGCCCATGGATTCCAGACCTGTTCATGTCTGTTGAAATTAGATTTTGCAAGATAGACATACACCATCCATCAAGAAGAGATGTGGCTTGAAGGGACCCAATGTTATCGACGATGCTTGTGTTTGATAGATGATTTGTATTGATATTGAGAGCCTTAGTAGATATTTCCACAGGAGATGTGTTCAAGAATTTTGAAATACCCAAGGGGGGAAGCATTCGCTTCACTCATGACCTTCCACAAACTCTCTCTAAATTTTTAAAGCTTAAGTTCCTTGGTATATTCCGTGTCCATAACCCATCTGGCAGTTTGAAAGGCAGTTCTAAATAAATATAAATTTATCTTTCCATAATGCAGATTTATTCATTATAGATGAGATTGTATTTTATGTTTTGGTGGCTGTGTTTACATTGTCTTCTCATATCTTTATGCCACAATTATGTTTATGTTGTCTTCTTATAGTTATCATTAATAGTTACAATTGCAATGACTATTTTAAAGTTAGCAGTTATCTCGTGTGATGTTAATTTCATGCAGGTTATTTTCTATACAAATACTGGCAAAAAACTCTAATCATAATGCTAATCTTGATTGTTATTGTAATCCTAATCCTAATGCTAACCATAACCCTAACCCTAATCATTTTATCTTTCATGTTGTGTTGCGAATACTACAAGTCTATCTTTCCCAAAATCGAATTCATTACTACGTTAGCCTATCTTTCCCAAAATCAAATTCATTACTACGTTCATATTATTATATGATTAATCTTAACTATTATTATATAATTAATGTCAATAATTTGATGATTACTACAACTTAACATTTGTAAGAATATATCTTTCGATGTTATTTATATAGATTTTGTATAAAGCTAGATATACTAGTTACACCGAGAGGCATCTACATTGGTATCCAACAATTTGTGTAAAGTTTTTGAAGCTGCATTTAAAATGACAGGCAGGTGGAAGTAGTCATGTGCAACTATGATGAAACAAAAAAATCAAATCAAAGAGATTTGATGAAAAAAAAAAAAAACAAATAAATAAATAAATAATATTTTGAATGGCAAAGAAAAATCAAAGATTTAATCACAAAATAAATCAATAAAAAACAACTAGAAGAATGATAACTCTCCGCATACTAATATTTAATATATATGCTAGTTATAGATCAGCTTAATGTAGGAGAAAATATTTACGATACTCTTATAGATCAGCTTAATGTAGGAGAAAATATTTACGATACTCTTAATGCTTTCCTTTCTCTGTAAGAGACTTGTAGATTTTCTGCTTTCGTTTTGTTGAATATCACAAGATAATATGATGAAGAAGAAAATAGCTGTATTAGATTTGGATTGCACACTTGTTTATGCAAGCAGCCATTATTTCAAACTCTCAAACCAATATGACTTCATTGTCAAGGAGGGATGTTTTCAAAGCTGGTATGTACGGAAAAGGCCTAATGTGGACAGACTATTGCAGGAATTGGCAAAAAATTATGAAATTATAGTTTTCACTGCAGCCAATAAATATTATGCAGATGCTATTGTAGATAAACTGGATGTTAATAATGTCATAGACGTTCGTATGTACAGGGATTCGTGCACTATAATGGAAATGGCATATGTGAAAGATCTTTCTAAGCTGGGGAAAGATCTGAAGAATGTTGTTATATTTGATGATAATCCTGCGAGCTATAAACTTCAACCAGAGAATGCATTTCCAGTGAAGTCTTTTACTGGTGATTTATCAGACATGCAGCTTTTGGAAGTCATAGATTTTTGTGAGAAAGCAGCAAATTATGAAGATGTGAGAGAAGCCATAAAGAACCACTGCAATGCATGAAATTACTTTAACCCTTCTAAAATTCTTTTAGATGGAGAGGGTGGGCCAAGAACGAATGTAATTTTTGTTGAAATTTATTGTAAAAGGAAAAAGAAAATTTGCAATGAAAAAAATTCATTGTTTTTGCATTACTAGTTTTTCATTGTTTAAATCTTGGAATTCTATGTATTAAATATTGAAGTTAGATGCCATTTAGTTTGGTATTTTCTCTCCATTTGTTATGTTTGTAATTACATAAATTTCAATTTACATTTTACATGGTTTGAAATTCAATCGTAAATCTGATTTGGTGAGTGCTTAGGGTTCAGACTCTAAAAGTCTATAGGCTACATATAGTGTGAGATTTGACTCTGAAATAAGTCTTGCGCCTGCAAATTATGGTTGAGTCGTGTGAAAACAAGTTTCAGCTGCATTTAATAGTAAAAGCCTCCAAAATATCAGGTAAAACTTTTCAAAATCTCACTTATCACATAAAACCCAGATAAATATTAATTTGACAACTGGATGAGAACATTCTATTTCTATTTGGAGTGAGTTTTTGTCAATTTGATGCAACTTTCTTTTTTCGTTTGCATTGCTTTATGTCTTAAATCTGTATGCAAATATTTCATAATTAGATAATACTTAATTTTAAGGAAAAAATCTAGATTTGTCTAAATTTATTTCATTCCATTATTTAACATTTATTATTAGTTGTTTGATGGTCTATTTGAAGTTTTTTCAATTTTAGACTTATATTACAGCTATAAAATTTATTAGACCGTATAGTTTGACTTGCTATATTTTTATTAAACCATAAAAAATATTATAAACAAAATATAATATAGTATTTTAATTTAAATATATATCATTTTATAGTTTTTATTATAAAAAGATAAATTAATTTAGAATAGAATATAACTTTTTTGAATATTTTATATTATGAATTTAGAAACTTTTGACATTTTTATAATAGTTATCCTCTTTTTATATTAATATATGTGATTTATAATATTATTATAGAAATATATATTAATTTAGAATCTTTTCAAAATAGCATATAATTATTTTTAACTTTTATAATATATTTAACAAGATTTGTTTTTAATATCAACTTAGAAATTTTTGTTAATTGTTAATTATAACTGTAGATTTTTATATTTATTACTAATAATGATCATTGTTTTCTAATTTTTCAAAATATTGCATTTATAAAAGATTTTATATAAAAATTCATAAATTAAACAATTTTTTGACAGACATTTAAATGACCAAACTGTCATAAAATTTTCATATAACAGGTAGGGGTGACCGTCAAATTCCAGATCCAACCAGATGCAACTAGAATTTACATGCACAAACACTTACTTTCTAACATATTAATATACATTAATCCTTGAACCTCGTTTAAAAACAAGTGTTAGTATTATGATAAAAATAATTTATTTAACATTTTTAAGGAGTATTCATGATCTGAGATTGACAGACCCTTTAATAGAATTTAATTTTGAATTAATGCCCAACTCCCAACGTAATTAATATATAGTTCGGACATAAAAGGCTGATTAAAGCACCGTCAAATCCAAGCTCAAGTCCAGAGTATATGTATAGCATTGTGTCTTTATAGCCAAACTTCAATACATCGATAAATTGTTTTATATGAAGTTCAGGTTCAGAAGTTCATGGCACATGGTCTCAAGATCATTGATAAAACAAAATTTGCTAGCATCCTTGGGATTGAGAATTTTTCGCATCAAAGCTTTAAATTTGAAAGTCCAACTTGAGAGGCTTCAGAATTTGGTATATGAGGGGAAATTCACAAGTTTGCAGTGCCAACTTGAAAGTTCAGATTTCTAAAGTTTTAAAGTTTGGGGTTCATTTAATCTTTTTAAGAGGTTGAACTTCAGATAGTTATTGAATTTGTACATTCATATAACATTTATTCACGACTCTGAATTTTTGGATATAGAATGATAATATTTTAGAGATAAGGAATTCGAAGATATTTTGTCTTGCAAGACAAAGTTCATAGGATGAAATGTGTATGGCTTGGGGTTTGACATTTCTAACCACATTCTATATGATTATAGCTTTGAACAAAAAGATTCAGGATAGGAGATTTGAGATATCAACACAAATCATGAAAATGCAACTTGGCCAATCATTTGTGATTCTTGACTCAACAATCATGTTGATGAACCAAGATAGTTACACATGACTAGGAATCTTTAAAAACCTTGTGACTTGGTTAAACGAAATGATGCAAATGCCCATTAACATTAATTCAACAAGGTAAAGGGTAAAGCATGATGAAGTGGACTCAAAGCTTAAAATATCGCATTTAAAACTTAAGGGGGAACAAGGCCCTATTTATACATTGGCATAAGCCACATAGAGAGATAATCAAAGTTGAGCTTAAAGGGACCTTTGGAGTCTAAGCCCTAATGAAAAATATATCTCTTGACTCTTGGACTCAGTCAAATCCAAACTCAACACTTGCTAACAAGTACACAAACACCAACGAAATTGGACTAGAATATTCCAACATCTAATCCTTCTTGAACCCTAAATAAAAAATAATAATAATTGACTATACAACCAAAGGAAGAATCTGGCTTATGGTTGAACAATACAATAGTGATGCAACTCAAATTTACCCTTCCCAAACCAAAGATATGAAAGAAGAATGAAAGATAGAAACAAAGAATGAAAGACAAGATCCCCCAATCTCAATTTTTTTGTGATGGGCACAACAATTCCAAGGAACCCTATAGATGCTATGATTCATTAAACTAAATTAACCCAACCACTTAGTTCTAGATTAGAATTATGTTCACATCCAAGTGATCCAACAAACCTAAGGATTTTATAAATCCTTTTTTTTTTGAGTTTATAATTTTCATAACATTAGGTTTGATATCCCAACAAATGCAAGAATCCAGTTTTATATCATGACATATTCAAGGGTCAATCCTAGACTTCTAAGGACCTCTATTCTAAGTTACTCCAAAGAGGACACATGTTGGCTTAGGGTTAAATTTGAAAAATAAATAATTCAGGATTTCTTCAAAAATCAAAAATCACATATATCAAGGCTAGATTAGAAGATTCATGCATTCACCTTAGGATTTACATTATAATTTCTTATGGAAATTAGTTTTCTAAGAACCCTAACATGCTTAGGTTCTCACATCTAGATCTCATAAAATATCCCTATGAATCCTAATGGATGAAATATTTATCATGAATTCTAATTTCTTTAAATTCTTAGTTACACATCTTACAAACTATAAATATTATAGATACTTTTTTAATGGATGCTACCCCATTATAAAACTTATATAAGTTGACTCTAAATTTGGCTTTAAAAAGATTCACTTTGGGGAATTCTTCTGAATACGAGGCTCCCTATAGTATCTAACTTAACTTAGTTTTGGTTTGAGACTTTCAAGTTAGACTTGTGATTATCTACACCTAAGTATAATTATTTAGAATATTAATGTATCAATCATGTTCGAATTTTCAAGACATCAAGAGGAATGAAGGAAATTATGTGCAAGGAGCTATTATGATACAATCATGAGGATTTATTGAGTTATCCTCTACATGCTAGTTACATCAATCTATTGTCTTTCCAGAGCTAACCTTTTGTAGGTATATCAAGTAATCAAGGAATCCATAAATCAATTTTGTGGCAACTTATGTGACATCACTTCATCAAGGTTTTCACATCAAGGTAACATTGGAATTTATAATTTATCATTTCAATCAATTATTGTTGTTTTGGCCTCTACCCCAACCTTGGGAATGCCCTCTTGATCATCATCAATTGTTGTATGTGGAGGTAGAAATACCAAAATGGGGTTTGAATTAGGAAAGATCTTATATAGTACAACCTTTCCCCCTCTTTTCATGTGTTCAAGTTAGATCTAGGAGTCTCAACAGGAGACAACTATAGAAGACAAAGTGTAAACCTTAATCCACATCTAAGAATTTTCAGATCTAGAAAAGTAGGAGTTCAGTCTAGGGCACATCACGCCCTAGACCAGCCAATTCAAGCTCAAATTCATAGTGCATATTTCTCTTTGTATCTCAGTCTCAAATCTAAAATTTTTTCGTAACTTTTTGTTTTTGTTTATGTGATAAATTGCATTTTTAGATCTAGGGTTATATGTCAAATTGGCTTGTTAAAACACACATAAAATTTATCATCCTCATAACTCAAATAAACGTAAACCCTATGATTTTGGCTCTTCCTTGTGGCAACAATTCAATCATAAAAACCCTAGTTGGCTTATGTTTAAATGTTGAGTCAAGTGAAAAGGAGATAATCATAATTATCCTAATTGCATCTAGGATCACTTTTCCTACTCAATTTTTTTGGTGAAACGTACGTATCCTACACTTGTAATTTTGTGATTTTCATTAGCATAAACTCTAAAAAGTAATTCAAAATCTAAGTTATTTGAAGGTCTTGTTGATATTATGCATTTATTTTATTTTCAAAACTATGCATTTTCATTTGTTGTCCATTGTACATCAAAAGGAAAAATTACAAATCATTTGAAGTAAATTGCATAATTTTAAATATGATTTTTCTTCATTTAGGGTTTAATTCTATGTTACAAATTTAATTGCAATATACCTTCATATTTTAGTGAAAAATATTGAAAAAGTGAAAAAAATTGCATAATAAATTTTCATTTCAAAAGATAAAAAAGAATGGTTTTTCTCTATTGTTTGGAAAAAAAAATCAATTATAATATTTTAATTTATGAAAATCACCATTTGAACATATTCAATTGCATGCATGTATATGACTCATATAGAAAAATTAGGTTTTATGCATTTCCAAAACTTTGTTTACTTCCAAACTTAAACCTTTGTAACCTGAGACCCTTAAACACTATTGATTGGTTCCAAATCATAAATTTTGTAAAATTAATTGTTTGGTCTAGGGTGCATATTTCCCTTGTCCATCTAGTTTGGGCTAAAATTTCCTATAAAAATATCTACCTGTAGTCTCTGTTCAAATCCGGGTCTTGTTTTGGAAGTCTATTCTAAAAACTGTCTAATTTTGCTATGCATTGACAATTTTCCCTAATTTACCTAATTCACTGTAATATCCTCTAAAAAGGAAAATAATAAGACACATTATTTTCAAAAGTCTTGTTTTGATATAGAAAAATATGGCTTGTCTAAATTTTTTGGGGTGCTACCCCAAACCCCATTCCTTGCCATCAAAAGGGATATACATCAGACTTCATCCAAGAAATAGTTTTTCTACCTATGAGAACATTGTGAAATAACATTGAAATAAATTCATTGATGCATTTATTAACATCACTTTACCTAATCTTCATTCTTCTCCCAACATCTCCCCTATGTGTTAGGGTAGTTTGGTACAAGATGATGTAATCACTGCCAAACATGTTAGTTCTTCTCCAATTATCTCTCTTCTCCTAATTGTGAGGATATCTTGGTGCAACAAGATCCAATAATTTAGAATCATGTTTATTTCTCTCCCAATACCTCACCTACATGGGAAGATATTATTGCATAAGAGGATGAGACCGTTGATACATATTCAAATGATAGTAAGGTGACTTGCATAGATGAAGGTTCAAAATTGACATTAGGTTCTCCATTGATAGAATTCCAACAAGCTAAAATTATGAATTTATGTTTTATTATTAGACCTCCTAAAACACCTCTCATTATAGGACCTCCTAAACCTCCTTTCCATATCCTAAACTTTACAAAACAACTCACTAGTAATCATGTGCAACAAGATGTGTTGAAGCAATGAGTTATCACACAATTTCTCACACATATAACACTAGAAATAATAAACAACCAAAAATAAACAACATCCATTCCATTACCTCAACCATACCTTCCAACCCAACCTATCCTTCCTCAACGTAGTGGTAAAGAATATGATCCTATTGAGAAACTTTGTAATACTCCAACCAAGATCTCCCTTTGGTATTTGATTCAAACATCACCTACATATCATAGGATGCTCCAAGAGGCTTTGCAGAAGATTTAATCTCACCTTCTATCAAACTGAATGATGTAGCAGCCTTGTTTGATTGTATGTAGCTAACAAATTTGGATATTGCATTCCCTCAACATGAATTACCTCCACTTGAGGTCCAAAACAAACATGAGGCTCTAATGATAATGGTATTCACTAATATAATAGGGATTAAGTGTACTTTTGTCAAGAATAGATAAAGGCTTAATGTTTGTATAATTTATGTTCTAGATAAACTTGGTGTGGATAAGTGTTCAATAGAAAAAGTGATCCTAGATCTAATTAGATTAACTAGGATGATCTCCTTTTCACTTGACTCAACACTAGACATAAATCAACTAGGGTTTGATGATTAGATTTCTACCCCAAGGGAGAGCTAACCTCCTATGATTTATGCTTTTTTGTTGTGTTGTGAGGATGATAAATTTGATTTAAATGTTTTCACAATCCTATTTGACATATAACCCTAGATCTCAAAATGTAATTTATCAAATAGATGAAAATGAAAAATAATAAAATGACTTTAGATCTAAGACCGAGACACATAGAAAAACCTACACTATAAATTTGAGCTTGATTTGCATGGATGAGGGCATAATGCACCCTAGATTGGTTTATTTATTTTTCAAATTTGAAAGTTCAAGCCTTAGGTCACCATTTTGTAGCCTTTTTCTTTTAGATTTTGTTGTCAGAACTTTGTTTGTTAGTGAGAAAATGTAGATTCTATGACTTGTCAACTTGTAGTGTTTTGATTCATGAATGAAAAAATAGTCTTCAATCTTCTTCCAACTCATTTCAAATTTGTAACCTACACACACAAAAGGAGAGGAAGAATCTTACCATATAGGGGCTTTCCTAAGTCAAATCTTGTGTTGGTATTTCTACCTCCACAATAAAAAAATATGATGAAAGATAGCACTTATTTGGTTGGATAGAGGTTAATTAATAAATAAGTATTGAATTAACAACCTTGCTGCAACTCACCACTCAAATTTGATCTCCTTAATGGGATAAATTCACACTCATCACATAACATATGACGTGATGCTTGAATGATGAAATGATACAATAGTCTTGATAATTCTACTCTTGACTTCTCAATTATGCTTCTACAAATTGCTAGGACTCTTGGTAGGATTAAAATGGTGAAAATACTTTATATTTTTATGCAATTCTTCTAGTTTCCTAAAAATTAAATGTTGACAATTGACAATTGAAGTTAGAAATTTAAATAATAAATTACTGACATCAACATATTCAAATTTGGAGCCAAAAGTGCTGGTCTAGTACATAGTGTGCCCTAGACTAGATTACTACTTTTTCAAATCAGAAGTGTCAGGAGAAAAATATTAAATGTATAATTTTATTTCGCATGTTTTATTTTCTAAAAATAATCACAAAATGGAGAATTAAATGCATAATTAGGTCCAAGAACATAAGGGGGAGCTAAACCTAATGTGAAATTGTCAAGGGTCATGACAATCTACGATGCTACATTTATCCCCCACTTTAGTGAGAGTATGAACTTACACTTAGACTCACACTAAAGTAGGAATATTTCAAGAGGGGTTCAAGGAGATATTGAGATAGGGATAAGGAGGGAGAAACATGGAGTGTATGTGTGTGAGTGAGTGAGTGAGAGAGATAGTGAAATAGAGATCGAAAGGGAGAGATATATATAAATAGATAGAGAGGGAGGAAAATAAATAGATAGGATAGGAGAGAAGTAGAGAGATATAGGAGAGAGTGATAGGAAGAGAGGGAGAGATGGAAGGATGGAAAGATATAGGAAGTTATATATAGAGAGAGAGATAGAGAAAGGGAGATATATATATAGAGAGAGAGGTTGGGAGAGGTATAGATGGGGATATATATATATATATATAGAGAGAGAGAGAGATGAGAAGAGAAAGAGAGAGATCTCTTTATATCTTAGTATCCCTCTCTATCTCTATGCTTCTCATCATCTCTCTTCTTCCCTCTCCCCTATTTCTCTCTATATTTTTCTTCCCTTATCTCTTCCTCTATATATTTTTCTCTTTTTCTCTCTCTTTGTCACTTTCCCTCTCCTTATCTCTCTCTCTCTCCCTTACTCTCTTTTTCTATCCCTATCTATCCCCCCTTTTCTCTCTCCCTCTTTCCATTTTTATCTCTTGATCTCTCCCCTATATATATCTTTTTATCCTATTTCTCTTTATCTTCCTATCTCTCTATCTCCCTCTCTCTATTTGACCTATTGACATACCCATTTAGTGGTGTTGTTTGTAATGCCCCCGAAGGTGTGGTTATCAATTCATCCCTATGATGTTTAGCATTTGTTCATCCCTTTGGACATTAAATTTTATGCACCCCCTGAGGTGAGTTTTATTCATCCCTTCAACGTTAAAATTTTATGCACCCCCTAAGGTGATTTTTATTTGTCTCATTGGATGTTAAAATTTATGTTCTTCGTGAAGTGTGGTTTGCATAGTCCTAGCATAATGGAGTTTTTTGGTCTATGAGTTGAAAGAAATTTTAACATGGACACCTAGCATAAGTGAAACTTGCTTGATAGTGGATCCATGTGTTTCATGATTGTCTTAGCATAATGTAGCTATAGTGTCGGAAAATGTATCCCTTTACATTTTCACACTTATTTGGGCCCTCCTAATTAAAATGGACTTAATAATGCCTTAATGTGCTGTTGAAAAATACATCCCTTTACATTTTCACACTTTGTTTGGGCCCTCCTAATTAAATTAGACTTAATTAATCCTTAATAAGTCCTATTTTACATTTACAAGCCTAATAAATTAGATTTTCTGAAGGGGAAAATGGATAATAATAAATTCCAATACATAACACTTTACCTTGAGCAATGTGTGTTCTAGGAATAGGGACCTGGGACCCATTCACCCATGGGTGAATGGGTCCTCCCTAGGCCTTTGAACCTAAATTTTAAATATTTTTTTGGTGGTAGTTTAAGGTCCCCAAATCCATATTTCAATGTCAGCTTGTAATAATTGAATTTTGAGAAATTAAGGATACATACCTATAAATACACGATATTTTTATCAATTCAATAACTAGAAGCAAGCTAGCATTTTCAAGAGAATTCAAGAGAAATTTGAAGAGAAATTTCACAAGGGAAAAGTTGATGATCAAGAGCAATCAAGAGAAAAATTATCAGAGATTTATTGCAGCATTCAAGATCCAATCATCATGTCATAGTCTTCTTGCATTGTGCATGTTTTTGGAGCTAGCATTGTGATGTAGGTTTCAAGATCAAATTCAAGCATTCAAAGCATTATTTCAAGTATCAAGATCCACATCCATTGAATCCATTTCATGAAAGTTGTAGACCTTCCAAGATTACCAAGGTTTATTCAAGGGTTTTTTGAATGGTAACATAGCATTGTTCATTCTCCATTCCCTCTTTCATGCTTTATTTCAATTCAAGGATTGATTACCAAAATAAGGTTTGACCAAGGTAAACCCCCATTCACCAAAAACAAATAATTTTTCTCTCTTGTGTGTGTGTTACAGATTTAGGTTCAAGAAGAATTGAAGACCTTTTGAAGTGCAAGATTGGAAAAGTTCTCAAAGTTGAAAAAGTTGTTATCAAATCACAGAATCTCACCTATAGATCTAACTTTTTGAATTTCTAACATTGAATCTTGGACAAATCAAAAGATATAGATCAACATCAGAGGCTTTGAAAGTTGTTGGAAAACTTTGAAAAAGACCTATTCACCCATGGGTGAATGAGTCCTAGATATCCTCCTAAAAGTGACTTTTGGTATCTGGTAAACGTCATAATTCCACCCTTCTCAGATCTATCAAAAGTTTCCTCTTTCTATCAATGTTGACCTTTATATTATTGTTTCAAGTTTGAATTGGCATAATTTTGATTTGCTATTTTTATTTTTTTCTCCCAAAAGTGCTATTTGAACTTGACCCCTGTCCTCAAAGTATAAGGAAATCTCAAGATTCTCACATTGAGTTGATTCACCTAAGGGTTGTTAGTCAATTCTTTGTGGGGATCTCATTTCCTAATGTAATAGTGAGAAATAGGTGCATCATAACCCCATTATCCATCATCCCATATTTTAGTTCACCTACCTTTTTTTGTTATTTTATTTTGGTGAACCCAACTTTTGAGCATCATAACTTTATGATTTTGGAGTCCATTTCAACCCTAGATCTAGGATTTGCATTACTTTGCATTAAATTGCATTGATTTGCATCTCATTTAGGGTTCTTAACTTGCATTAGTTTGCATCTCATTTAAGGTTTTAGGTTTATATTTTGCATTCTTTAAAATCTAGAAAATTCAAAAATCTTAGTCATTTTGTATAGTATTTATATAACATTGCATGATCAGTCATTTACATATAAAAGGAATCAAAATTGCATCTCAAATTAGGTATTTTTGCTTGTCATTTAACATCATTTTGCACTTGCATTTAGACTTGATTTTCCAGAAATATGAAATTGTAATCACCTCTTTGAAACCAAAATCTAAAAAGCATAAAAATCAACTCAGAAATCTATAAGTGGGTTAGTGTAGGATCATGGGGTCCAAACTAGGCCCCTAAGTGGCAATGAAAATTCAAAAAAAATAGATTTAGGATTTACTTGATATAAAAATTTGAATAGGTTATTACATAATTTGAAAAATATGTAAGAAAAAAATTTGTCGCAAATTCAATGTAGTTTCTAGTTGGAAAAAAGTAAATCTATTTTGTGAAAATTTGAAATTTCAATACAACAGTACTAAACTTTTAGGAAAAATATAAGGAGGTGTATGTCTAACCACCCTAAGTACAAGAAAAAAATATTTTGTCTAAAACTTTCAATATATGTAGAGGACACATGCCCAGATGTACCACATTTTTTTTGTATTTTTTTCATGTAAATAGTTAGTTATGATTTTTTATTAGAAAATTTCAAAATTATTAAAACGTGTTTGTCTAACCACCATAACTTGGTCAAAAAATTATGAATTTTTTTTTTTTTTATCCTATAGTATGTGAAGCATAGAATGTGACACATCTTTTAGATTTGAAAAAAGTGAAATAGTTTGAAAATTATTAAGTTTTTCAATCAGCCTATCAATAAGGACTTTAGTTGTAATGTATGTAGAAAATCAATAATAATTATCTATTAAATTCAAAATAAGGCATATCTTATATTGGCAGAAAGCTGAGAATTTTTTCAATAAACCTTTTCCTTTCATCAAATTCGAACAAAAAGAAGGTTGTCAGCCACAAGGGTGAACTTCAAAAAACTAAGGAAATTTTCTAAACATGTTTTTTTAGTTGACTTTCTAGGTTTGGCAATCTCGAACCAAATCCTAAGTCTATTGATTTTGTTAGAAAATTTGATATCTGTTAGAAACAACTATTCGTTACCTCTATTATTTATAATACATAATATTTAATATTTAATATATTATATATATTATATATTATGTATTATGTATTATATAATATATTTAATACATAGTATATATATATATTTATATATAATGAGATAGAGAGAGGGGGTGTGAGAGATAGAGGGAGTGAGAGACCTGAGAGAGAGGGGTTTGGGAGGGATAGAGGGAGGAGAGACCTGAGAGAGATAGAGAGACAAAGAGAGACACATAGATAGAGAAAGAGCTTGAGAGACCTGAGAGGGAGAGAGAGATAATGAGAAAGATTTGAGAGGGAGATGGAGAGAGAGAGACTTGAGAGAAAGAGAGGGAGTGGGATCTAGATTGGAGAGAGAGACGAGGGAGAGAGTTATCTAGTTAGGGTTGTAGGGAGAGACCTATGAGAGAGACAGGGAGTGGGAGATACCTAAGAGAGAGAGGAGTGGGATACTTGAGAGAGAGAGATGTCTAAGAGGGAGATGGAGAGTGAGAGAGACTTGAGAGAGGGCGTGAGAGACCCAAGAGAGAGAGGATGGGAGGGATAGAGGGAGGGAGAGAAAGAGGGAGAGAGACTTGAGAGAGAAAGAGAGACTTGAGAGGGAGATGGAGAGTGAGAGAGACCTAAGAGAGAGAGACCTGAGAGGGAGATGGAGAGTGAGAGAGACTAGAGAGAAATAGAGAGAGACCCAAGAGGGAGAGAGAGAATGAGAAAGAATTGAGAGGGAGATGGAGAGTGAGAGAGACCAGAGAGAAAGAGAGACTTGAGAGGAAGATTGAGAGTGAGAGAGAGAGGCCTAAGAGGTAGATGGAGAGTGAGAGAGACCTAAGAGAGGGAGCAAGAGACCCAAGAGAGAGAGGATGGGAGGGATAGAGGGAGGGAGAGGGAGAGAGAGAATGAGAAGGAAATGAGAGGGAGATGGAGAGAGAGAGACCTGAGATAGACTTGATAGAGAGAGAGAGAGAGAGAGAGAGAGAGAGCTGAGAGGGAGATGGAGAGTGAGAGATACTTGAGAGAGAGAGAGAGAGAGTGAGAGAGAGTTGAGAGTTAGAGAGTTATCTAGGTAGAGATTCTGCCTCGAGGAGATACCTAAGAGAGAGAATTAGGGCTTGACAAAGGGAGACACCCAGAGAATAGAGGACTAAAAGAAAGAGTTCTCGGTAGGAATTTGGAAAAAAGGATAGAAGTGAGAGGAGTGAGAGGGATAGAAAGGAGGAGAGAGGGAAGAGAGAGACTTGAGAGGGAGGAGAGAGAGATAGAGAGAGAGAGAGAGAGAGAGAGAGAGAGAGAGAGAGAGAGAGAGAGAGAGAGAGAGAGAGAGAGTTGACAGGGAGATGACTAGTGTGTGTGAAAGAGAGAGAAACCTGAGAGAGAGATGGGGAGTGTGAGAGAGTGAGAAATACCTAAGAGAAAGATGGAGAGTGAGAGAGAGACCTAATTCAAGATTCAAGCATCATGTCAAAATATTCATGCATCATGTGTGTTTGTGAGCTAACATTTGTGATGTAGGTTTTCATGATTCAAGCAAGCATTCAAGAAAAATCTTTAAGCATTCAATCAAGAGTCAATATCCACATCCATTGGAGACATTTCACACAAGTTTTCAACCTTTATTTCAAGGGTTTGGTGAGTTTTAACATTGCATTTATTCATTCATCATTCGTTCATGCTTTTCTATTTCAATTCAAGGTTTAATTACCAAAACAGGGTTTGACTAAGGCAAACCCCTATTCCTTAAAAAAACAACATTTTCCCCTCTTGATGTGTGTTTACAGATCTAGGTGAATTGGATCTTGAACATCCTTTGTAGACAAAGTTGCAAAAGTTTTCAAAGTTGTCAAGAAGTTGTCATCTTCACAGAAACTCGCCTATAGGCCAGAATTTAGATTTTCAGACTTGAAGAATTAGACAAGATGAAAGCTACAAAATATTACTAGAGGCTACAAAAATATTATACAAACCATAGTAACGAGACTAAATCTCCCCTTTGGGTGTATGAGTCTTGGTATATCCCTTTTTTTAGCTTTCTGTAGATCCAAATAAGTCTCTGGAAGATTCTAGATTCTGCCCATATTCCTATAGTAGGATTAAATCGCCCAGCTTGGTGTATGAGTCCCAATGTACCTTAAAACAATAGATTTCTAGGGTTTTTAGATCTTTTTTTGACCTCTCCATTCTTCTAGGTACTTTTCTATTTCATGTTGTTTTTCAATTTGATTTAATGCTTTCAAGTTTCTAGGGTTTTGTGCATAAGAATTTGCATTTCTCCTTTGAAACTTCATTTAATGGTTAACCCTCATCTAATCACATAAGGAAACCCCTATTCCTTCCCTCAATTGAGTCACTAAGCTGAGGGATCTTGGTTTCCTAATAAACTAAAGTGCAAAATAGGTCCCAAAGTTCCATCTCCTAAAAGGTGGAACCCTATTTCCTTTGGTTCAATTAGCCTAGATAATATATCTAAATTGTTTTAATTACACATGAAGGAATTATAGAGTGGTTTAAAGAAGTCTCATATCATGAATTTGTACATAAAAACTAGAACACTAGTGACATATATTTAAAATAAATAAAACTATTAAATGTATCTATATAATGAATGGTTTTGATTAGATTAAAACTGGAAGGGCCACTACCCATTACAAAAAAGCCACAGAGGAAGATAAGGAACTCATGAGCAGTGAGAAATCCAAAAAATTAAAACAAAAACTAAAGATTAAACAGTTCGACCAATAATAAAACAACCAAAAAAACCCACATAGCTGGTGTAGAGTCTAAGCTAATGTGTTGTAAACTTGGTAGAATCTACTCAATTCAAAGATTAAACTAGTTGAATAGTCCACTCTACGTCACTTAAGACCACATTAAATTGTCAACCCAAGGCTTGAAAGCTTATGATGGTGCAACATTATATATGCCTTCATGGAATTAAAACTACCTAAACTATCCTACTTAAGTTAATCTACTTGTTGGAAATTCACCACATTGCAAAACAATAAAAACATAATCTAAAACTAGTTGCTACGGGTTCCTATAGCAAAGACTGTAATTGAATTGCTGCTAATAAGTTAATAAGTTACATTAACTGAAAGCTTAATAAAAGCTAATGACTTAGCTGAATTATCCTCTAGAGTGTTACTAATAACCATTACATGCATATTCATAAACATTCATTCACAATAAGAAAGAAATGTAATTTCAATCAACTTGCATATGATTCATGAATAATGATAAAATAATAACATCTATTAACAAAAATAAATAATTGAAAGGTGAAGTGAAGAACAATGCCTTGAGTGACCTACTCAAGTAACTGTTCCCACTTTAACTGAACTCAATCTAGAACTAATGGATTCTATGCATCCCATAAGATCAACTCCATTCATTGCATATTGTAAAAGATTACAAAAGATCTTCCCATAGATTGGACTCAATCATTTGAAATATTTTTCATGTTTGAAACTGAAAGTAATTGATAACATAAAACTGATAAAACCAACTAACTATCCCATAGATTCAACCAACAGTTATATACAAACTAAGGGAATCTTTATTGAAATCAACAACTAACTGGAACAATTAACTTCACTCCCATATAATAGAGCATAGAATTAAGATTTGAATTATTCAACCTATAAATAAAAAGGAAAGAGAAATCCTATCAAAACTAGAACTCTGTCAAAATAGAATTGTACATGCAAACAAATAACCATTTGTCAAAATTCCACATGTAAAGGAGACCTCTTCTTCAACATTTTATTACCTGGTCATAATAACACATGTCCAATCTTCTTTAAGTGCCTCTAACCAATGATCACCACATTCAACTCAACTTAGGGAGCTCCCCCTGCTTCAATATCTAGTCATCACCTTAGCTACGGGTTCACCCTGCAACTGTTACACTATGATTCCTCTTCAACCGCAAACAAGTTAATTCTGCAAAACATGCACATGAGGATAACTATCATAATTAACCCATAACATTCCATCGACATTCTATGCATTCATTCATATAAACCATATAATACTAATATATTATATAATCATAATTTCATCATCATAATTAAGGTTTAAGTCTGCATAATGGATATAAGAGGGTAGCATAGTGTAGAAACATTTTCTGGAGAATATGTTTACAAGTGTCTTAAAATGGGTATAAAAACAACAAAAACTAAGCCATTTTCTAGACCTATCACTCCCCCCAACTAAATTTTTTCTTTTACTCAAGAAAAACACTAGGGTTCCTGATTATATTGTTGTGCAATTTGTCTTAGGTCCATAATTGTTCTGACACCCTGAATCTACCTCAAATAAAAACCTTGATGTTCTAAAAGCTACCTCATCCAGATTGTTCCTACCCTCTCACTTTCATCACTCTTCTCCCCTGTCCAACGTGGGATCACATAAAGGAGAATAGGTGGATGAAAAGTGAGTGGAATCCAATTAAATCCTTGACTGATATTGATCATCATGTAATGATGTCCCCTTTGAAGCATTGCAATGAAATTATGCATGAAATGTGTCTCTTTCTTCTACAATTCAGGTGTCAAATTTTTCTATCTGTCCTATGCATACTTAAAACATTGTTGTCCTACTCCCACAGCTCTAATATTTTCATTTTGTCATAGTTTTCCTCCCTGAGCTTCATGCTTTTCTTTCCTACTCCCTTGTGTGTAAGGAGTCTCATCCATTCATCAATTTTTATATCTAGATCCTTATCCTCTCTTCTGACTAGGCGTGCAATATATTTTTCTTTTTCTTTATATTCTTCCATAATCTCACCCCTACACTATTCACTCCTATAATAAGAGGAAAGTGCCCTAATTTGAAGATCCCCCACAAAGATTATAGGGTTCCATTCAGTTTCATTAAGTATCACATATTTGTGCAAATAAAATTCACACAACTGATCTTGATCTTCTAGTATAGATGCAACAAAAACTTCAAGAAACTTAGAGGTTTGACACATGCCAATTGAATGCTTGCTAACTATTCTACTATTTTGAAAACATAAAAACCTTTCTTGTAAGAATGTAGTGCATAAGTTCTTGATGGAGGTCTACACCTTACTATTTGTGTAGCCTTATCTGCTATCTCTTCCAATCGAACTATTGTTTTATTTAATAGTTCCATATCTTTTTTCTCGAATTCCTATTCATATTTTTCCTTTTCCTTTCTCCACTTCTCCTTCTCCTTTGTAAAATTATCAGTTATTTTCCAAAATTGGTATCCAAGTGAGCATGTTGCATGATAATTAGGAGTTTTAAGAGGAGGTATCTCATCGGTGCTACCAATTCTCTAACCCCTATTTTAGTAACAACCAACTGTGCCAACACATCTAATTTAGTGCCATGACCATATAGTTGCAGTTTTTCCTCCATCTATACTTCAGTTTTACCTCTCATTCTTTATCCTTTTGCTCATAATTCTGTACTAATTCCTCCAGGTGTTTAATTCTATCCAGTGCCTCCTGGAGAAATTCCTTTCTCACATCCATCTGTTCAATGTAAACTTCCTCTGCACTCTCAAATTGCTCATTAGTCTCTTCATAATTTCTAGGAATGAGGAAGGTTTCTGTTCAAAATTTCTTGGCATAAAATATGTCTTTTGATTCAAAATCAAAAGGTCTCTCTGCTTTCCTTCTCTTCTTCACCGGTATATTCTCAGTACCAGGAACATTCCCCTCCAATTCAGAGTTAGTTTCAACATGCATGACATTTTCTTGAGGTTGTTCTTCCTGATGCTACTCTTCTTGAGGTTTTTCTTCTACATTTTCTTTTGTAGCACTTTGTTTCCTAAGCCTATCAAAGCATCTAGGTGTTAATATCTCTTCCTAAAATTTCCTCTTTTCCTTTTTAACAATCTTTTTGTTTTTAGGAACATCCTCCTTTTTCTACTTTTGGGTACCCCTCTGTTTCTTTGAAATATTTTCTTTTGGTTTTGAGGGTGTAGTGGAGGTAGATACACTACTTCTTTGACCCTAATATTTTCGTGACTTAGAGGAAGAAGTTAATTCCTAACTCATGGGTGGCATAGAATCTGGTTCTCCAGGTTCTTTATGCCCACCTTGGCTATGGCTAGGTGAGGCCATGGGTGAAACATGAGGGTTTTCCTCTCCAACCTCATTTTTATTTCCTGCATCCTCGGGCGCTATGGGTGCATTCAACAAACTATTAATGTCTATGAATTCTTTTTCTATGAAATCCTCCCACCTTACTTGTGGGTATTGGATTCTTAGACTTCTTTTTATTAGTAAGGTAACTAAGTAGCGATGAGAGAGGGAAGTGTCACTTTTCCTTTTCTGGTATTCCAATGCCATTTTTTTCAAAAAATTGTAAAGATAATTTGGTACATTTACTACCCTATTGTGCCTGATATGACTTAACAATTTGAAATGGGCCATATACAAAAGATTTTGTCTACCATCACACGTAATACATATAATAATATAAGAGGCACATCTTTCCCACAACCAGTGGAGAGAAAGCCTTTTCATGTACCTTGTGATGAGGAATCCAATTCCTCTCCTCTTATGCATAATTCTTCCTGAGCTATAACTACATCAGACTGAGCTGGGAATTATGTTATTGTCCTTGGTAGTCCTGTAACCTGTGCAATGGAGGTTTCAAAAGAATCTACATAAAGTCCTTTTACCATGAATTTATCATATTGATAGGTTTCTACAAATCTTCTTATTAAATCATCACTAAATTTTGTCAACTTCAGAAAATAATCGAGCCATCCAACCCTTGTGAAGATAGGTAGGATTGTTGCATCCTCCAAAATTTGTTGGTGAGTCATCAAGGCTCTCTTCTTATAAAATATCCTCCCATCCTTGCTTTATTCTTTGCTCAATATACCAAATTCATCTCTAGAAATTTAATTCAATCTTCCGACCACATTCGAACTTCTCTACCACTTCAAAACCTTTGCTTCCTCATATCTGTGTTACTATATCATATTGCAACTACAAATTTCCTTTTAAATTCAACTCTAGCCTAATTAAGTTTCAAATTTCTTATAAGCTCTCATGGTTTCAAGTTTTAGCAATTTTAAAAATGGTAGTTGAACTAGCAGCAATAATAAAACATGACTAAAGGTTTTGCATGTCATGGTATTCATTAAATTTGGTTGTGGGCAGTAAATTATAAAGGACTAGCGAAAATATCGAGAAGGGCGTACCCTCCCCCTAGCTTAATTGCTGAAGTGACCTCAATTCACTTCATTGATTTGGAGGTGGCATAAATTCATGATGATGGAAATTAAAGATATAATATTTCCCATGCATGGAATTAAATGAAAAAGTGTATGAAAGTTATAAAAAACCAAGTTAATCATAACAACATACCATAAGTACTAGCTTGTGAAAATAACCGTCATTTGCGCATGGAAACTAAAAGAATTATTTTGTTTGTTAATTTTATGTGACACATATTAACCACGAGATAATGAATAGTGGGTGGTGAGTGGATATGATGAGATGAAAATGAGGAGTGTAAGTTGATGATTTGATAACTTAAGTAGTTGAAATGAAAGTGGATAATAAAAGAATTATGCCACTTTATTTTGTGTGAAATGATGGATATGATACATGAATATGTTTGAAATGGATATGAATGAACTTGTAGTAAATATGACACAAAATGCACTGAATATTATTTCTAGTTGCTCGATGTTGCTATGAGCACTTGCAATGTCAAGTCCCATTCTGAATGTTGACAATGTACGACTATAGGTCCCTTCGACAACAATACCCTTGTAAATATTGATAACAGGTCCCTCTGAAGATATGTTGAACATTATTATAACGTGTATTGTGTGCTTATGAGAAAAAAATTGAAAAATTAGTGCCAAGGAAGCTCAAGGACTGAGCTGTGTAACTCAACCTTTGGGCCGCCAAAAGTGTTGGATATGTCCCGTATTACTAAAGTAGGAATTTGTGTATCAAATTTTGTATTAGGTTCACTGATAGCACCATATTGTTGGATTAATGAAAAGATGAAGTCATCCTTTTGTAATGGTTTCTTGTATAACTTCAATCTATGGCCATTAACAAGAAGTGAAATCCAAACTGCATCAATGGTGTGTAATTGTACTACCCCATTAGGGTAAACCTTGTTAATCTCATAAGGGCCTAGCCATATGGACTGGAATTTTCCCTTGAAATATGTATATCGTGAGTCATATAATAGGGCCCATCTCCCACAATGAACTATTTTGTTTTAATGTACTGATCATTCCATTTCATCTACTACTGTTGTACAACCTTTGTATGATGTACTATTTCCATTCTTATCTCACTTAATCCATTTAAAGAATGAAGTATTTCCTTCTATGCTTTTGTTAAATCCATTCCCAACTCTACTGTTGTCCTCAATTTTTTATATTCAAATTCAATAGGAAGGATTGTTTCCTTCCCATAGTCTAACTCATAGGGTGTAAGTCTAGTGGTTGTTTTCCATGTAGTTCTGTATTCCCAGACTAGTTTAGGTAATCTTGAAACCCATATTTTCCTATGCAGTTGCACTGTTTTGGCGAGAATGATTTCTATCTCCCTATTTGTGACTTCCATTTGACCATTAGCTTGTGGATAATAGGGTGTTGATTTCTCATGTATAATTTGGTATTCCTCAACCAACATGAAAATTAGATCAAAAGTAAATTGGGGCCCTTGATTAGTGACTATTTCTCTAGGTATTGATGAGCCTTAAATATGCTCATAGTTTGAAATCTTTGATACTCTTACTTTTGTTTAATTGTTGTTTAAACTTGTTGATTAAAGAATTTTTGGGTGGTATCCTGTAGCAACAAATTCCATATTCCTGTAGCTTGACAACTTCATTAATTACCTTTTTGACCTCCCGCATGGCTGATGTATGCTTATGATTTTGGATAATGGAATAGGATTAACGTGTGATTAATGAATGTATGTCGTGTCACTTGTGTGTATGCTTTCCTTCGCTTCTGTCACTTATTGCAGGTTGTTGGAGGGAAATGGAGCTGATCAAGCGCAAAGAATTTTGGTTCTGTTGAAGAAGTTGTTTTAGTAATAACTCTTTGACCGAATCTTTGGGAAGGAGCTCAAACGGTCCTTTGATCTAGGAAGTGTGTAATGCTATATTCTCTCTGGGTCGCATCGAGCAGATAGACTTTCATTTATGAATATCTGTTCCGTGGATTCAAAATGTATTTATGATCACGACTTCCTTTGTTAGTTAGTTAGTTGCCTTTTTCATTTAAATAACCGTTCCTCCTGCATGAGTGAACGAAGATGAAAAACAGTATGTATTAAAATTAGGTTGAAGAAACAATAGAGTTCTGTGTTAAGTATTTATTTTCAAACAAAGTAATCGATGTATCCTGGTTCTGAGTATGAATAAAATTTGATGAAGCTTTGAGTCAACTTCTTGTGTAATCTAGTTGATGCTTGCTAAGGGGGCCCACTTAGTAAGTATTCTGTAGCAAGTTGTTGTAGTTAACTATTCATTTCATGCTGATTACCAGTTAGAATCTATTTCTATTGATTTCAATGCAAATTCAACCTTGTATTGTTCCTGTAGCATTGGGAATCCATCCCTGTGTCTATTCCTACAGCATAAGGCTAGTTCACAGTTTGTTCTTTAATAATAGCTGCTATGATTTCTGTTTTAGCTGAGTCATGTTTGAGTTAAAAAGATTTGTGTTGCATTTCTGTTAAGCATTTGTTTTCTATAGATGATGACTAGAAACTAGTTCTTAGTGCACATACTGTGCTGCTCCATTTAAAGTAAACGTGCCCTGGTTTGACAAAGCAAATGAACGTCCATAAGAAGATGTCAGTCGCCTGCTGGAATGTCCAATTCCCAGGTTTAGTTATGCTGTGACTTTTATATCATTTTGTGGGCGTGACCATTTTTGGCCCTGTTGCCGGGGATGGTGTCAATCTAAGAACCTGCTATAGTCATTTTTAGTAGTAGTTTAGCCAGTTTTTCAATTTTTTTTTAAAATACCATTTATTTTCATTGCATGCATAGAAGGAGAGATGCTAAGGGAAGATTTCTCCCCAACATACCAGTCATTACCAAGAAAATTGAACCAACTTATAGCCTATTTGAGGATGAAGGAGACTTAGATATTGACCCATTTGCTGAAGATTTGTATCTTGACTTGTTATTCGGCCCATTTGACGAAGACCCTGAAGAATATCCATTTGTTCCTATACTTGGTCAGGTGAACATGGCACGTAATCCACCAAATCGACCTCCTACTTTTGAATTCCCCATTACTCCTCAGCAAAACAATGACAACCTCAAGAATATTCCTTCTTCATTACTGCCCAAGTTCTATGGATTGGTCACAGAAGACCCAGAGACCTTCTTGTTCGAGTTTGATATCCTCTGTCGTAGTTATGACTACACTTCAGACACCCACAAACTGAAATTGTTCCCTGCTACCTTGAAGGAGGGAGCTCTTAGATGGTTCATGAGTCTGGGAAGGGGTGTTGTCGGTAGTTGGCCTGCCATGCAAACAAAATTTCTTGAGAAATACAAGGAATATTGTAAGAGTGGCAGTAAAGGTGATGACATATTTTGAATTCAACAGAAGGAAGATGAAAGTCTGGAGGATTATATATCAAGATTCATGTTTTCCCTGAAGAAGAATTCAGACCATACTCTTAATGAAGAATCTCAGAAATTTCTTTTTCTAAGGGGAATCAATGATACTTGCATAGATGCCTTGGACCTGATGGGAGGCGGTGATATCACTCAAGCATCTTGGGATGATCTTGTGAAGATATCTCTCAATTACTCCCGAGCAAATGTGAAGAAGGGTAGAGGTCATCATGCTACAGTGGGAAAGTCTTCTTCCAATGGAGTTTCTTGGATGGAGATTACAAATTTGCTGTCTGACTTTAAGCAGGATATCATTAACAATATGGCTACACAACCTATCACTATGCAAGTCAAGAAACATGAGGAAGCTGAAGCAACTGCCGAAGTTCTCGGCCCACATTGCAAGTAATAAAAGAAATGTGATCAGCAGATGCAAAGTATTGCGGCTAATCCGAATCCAAGCAGCTACCTACCACTTTAAGCCCGTAGAAGGTGATGATGATCAAGTGTTCTTTTCGTGGGCAATAAAGTATAATTCATAGGCTCAAAGACAAGGTATGCCTCAAGACCCTTTGACTTTTGGTAATCCTTATTCAAATTACAATAACCAATGGCAAACTACATATGGCCCATCACCACCCTGGAATACTTCTCAACCACCTTGGCCTAACTATCAGACTCCTTAATGGCAATCTCCTCAAGGAGGTTGGCAGCAGCCACAAGGACAATGGACCCCACCTCAAGGTCATTGGTAGTAGAATCCCCAATGGAGAGGTTCTCAACCATGGCGAATCCACCCCCGGGTTCCTCGTGAGCCTACGTACCAATAAACCTTTAGGCCCCCTCATGCCTCCGAGCAATGATCTCGGAAAGATCCATCCGATCCGCTGATCCGATCGGGCCCACAATCACATCTAATTACTGAGATACCAGATTCTTCCCCTGAAGAACCTACTGCACCTGCTAATCCTATTGAGCATATGCCTATAACTGATATGGTTTCTAAGGAGCCTATTTTGAAAAGACAAGACAAACCACCTTTTCCTCAGAGGTTACAAAGTACTGCACCTAAATCCATGGAAGAACCCAATTTTGACATTCTAGATCAATTAAAGAATGTGCAAATTCAAATTCCTTTATTTCAGGCTATTAAAGATGTTCCCATTTATGGAAAAGCCATTAAAGAGGCCTGTTTGAAGAAACCTGAATGGAAGAAAAAGGATCCCAAAACAATTCATGTCTTAGGGAAATTGGCTGATATAATGTTGGGAAATGTAGTCATTCCAAAGTATACTAACCCTGGAAGTCTTGTAGTGCAACTACATATAAATGGCCAAATTGTGAAAAATATTTTGATTGACCTTGGTGCTGCTATCAATGTCATGACCAAGCATACTATGGACTACCTAAACATCCTAAACATTCAGTCTACACCTACAGTCCTGCAGCTTGCTGATAGCTCCACAGTCACACCTGATGGAATGGTGGAAGATGTAATTGTCACTCTTGAATCTTGGGAGTATCCAGCTGATTTTACAATATTATCTACCAAGGCAACTTTAGGAGGATACCCTGTTATCCTAGGTTGACCATGGTTAGCAATTGCTGATGCTTTTATAGGATGTCATTCTAGAGATATGACTATTTCTGATGGACAGTCCACAAAAAAATTGGCTTTGTATCCACCTGCTAGACCTCAACCAGATTTGTCCCAACCTGTTTGGCCAGATGTGGGGGAAGAAACTGAAGAAGCCAATTCGTTGATTCAATTAATGATGCTCCAAATTGATCCATTCTCACAACTTCAGAATGAGGATGCCTTAATTTTTCAAATTATGTAGACTAACTCTGATACAGGTAGTTCATCTTATTCAAATACTAGTCATTTACAATGTTTTCTGCAGCAATTGAATTCTAAGAGTTTGCTGCTTAAATGTCCTGCAATTTTTCATAACTTGCTTCCACAAGAGGTACAAACATCACCTGTAGATTCTATGAGTGATCTCACTAAGCAGATAGAATTGTCTCCAGGTCACTGTTTGAATATCAATAGCAAGTTGTCACAATCTCAACAGGCTATCCTACTCAAAATGTTGCAAGAACAACATAAAGCTTTTGCATGGGAATATGGGGACATGAAAGGAATAGATCCTCAAAGTTGTACTCATAGGATCTATATCAAAGAAGACTGTTTACTAGTTAGGCAACCCCAAAGAAGAATAAATCCAGCACTTAGAAATAGTTAAGAATGAGCTTCAAAAGTTGCTTGATGCTGGTTTTATCTACCCAATCTCTGACAGTCAGTGGGTCTCTCCCCTAGTTATTGTCCATAAGAAAGGTGGAAAATGGAGAGTGTGTGTAGATTATAGAGAGTTAAACACTGCTACTAAAAAAGATCACTTTCCACTGCCGTTTGTAGACCAAGTGTTAGACTCATTGTCTGGTAAAAGCTATTTCTCCTTCTTGGATGGCTACAGTGGGTACAATCAGATAAAAATTGCCCCTGAAGATCAAGATAAGACCACTTTTACCTGTCCATGGGGAACATTTGCTTACTCAGTCTTTCCTTTTGGTCTATGCACATTTGCGCTAGCAATATTTCAGAGAGCAGTAATTAGTATTTTTGCTGATATATCTCATGACTGTATGGAAATTTATATGGATGATTTCACTACCTATGGGGTTACATTTGAAGAAGCACTGGTGAATTTAGAAAAAGTATTGGAAAGGTGTAAAGAGCAAAATTTGTCTTTGAACAGTGAAAAGTGCTTTATTATGATGCAAGAAGGTATTGTTCTAGGCCATCATCTCTCCAAGAATGGAATTCAGGTTGATCCTACTAAAATTGAAGTTATTCTGAATTTACAAACTCGTACAAAACAAAAAGATGTCAGAAGCTTCCTTGGCCATGCAGGGTATTATAGAAGGTTTATAAAAGATTTCAGCAAAATTGCTAGTCCACTATATGCCTTATTAACTAAGGATTCTGCATTCGATTAGACAGAGGCCTGTGAAAAATCTTTCTTACAGCTAAAGGACTTGCTTACTAAAGCCCTTGTTCTTCAAGGTCCAAAATGGACTCTTCCTTTTCACATACATACTAATGCTTCTGACTTTGGCATAGGGCCAGTCTTAGCCCAAAAAGAAAATTCAATTGAGCATGCTATCTATTTTATTAGCAAAAACCTTCAAGGTCCTGAGCTAAACTACACTGTCACAGAAAAGGAGTTGTTAGCAGTAGTGTATGCTTTGAATAAATTTAGGCATTATATCACAAGTTATTAGATATTTGTCCACACTGACCATGCAGTAATCAGGTATCTGATGAACAAGCCTGCCATCTCTGGTAGGCTGGCAAGATGGCTCCTGTTGTTGCAAGAATTTGATATTACAATCATTGATAAACCAGGAAGAGCTAATGTTGTAGCTGATTTTTTATCAAGGCTTCAAACAACTTCTTCTACTGAACAAGAAGTCATTGATGATAGGTTCCCTGATGAACACTTATTTTCCATTGCTGTACACACTCCATGGTATGTAGACATTGCTAATTATCTAGCAACAAGCAGAATACCAGCTCAATTCTCCCCCAAAGAAAAGAAACTATTAATTGAGAAAAGTTTTAACTTTTCATGGATTACAAATTGTCTATTTTACATAGGATCTGATCAAGTTATGCAAAAATGTGTAAGAGAAGATGAGACTTATGATATCTTGCATGTTTGCCATGATGAACCATGTGGGGGACATTTTGCAGCCAAAAAGACATCAATGAAGGTCCTTACAACAGGATATTATTGGCCAACATTACACAAGGATGTTGTAGCTTATACAAGGAAATGTGACAGATGCCAATGTATAGGAAGACCAACCAGGTTAGATGAAATGCCACTGTATCCACAGGTAATAGTTACCCCCTTTGAAAAATGGGGAATGGATTTTGTTGGACCAATTGATCCACCATCAAATGGCAAGTCATACATTCTGGTTTGCACGGATTATGTAACAAAATGGGTTGAAGTAAATGCAATGACTCATGCTCGTGATAACAAGGTTGCTGAATTTCTGTATGAGCAAATTTTTACTAGATTTGGAGTTCCCAGAGAGCTTGTCATTGATCAGGGAGCTCAGTTCACATCCAATTTGATCACTACCTTAATGAATGACTATAAAATTAAGCATAGGAAGTCCAGCCCCTATCACCCTCAAGCCAATGGTTAGGCGGAGGTTACAAATAGGGAAATTGAGGCGATCCTAACAAAGACAGTACAACTCCATAGGAAAGATTGGAGCAGTAGATTTCCTGAAGCAGTCTGGGCTTACAGAACTACATGGAAGACAACAACTGGGTTTACACCTTTTGAATTGCTTTATGGGAAAGCCGCCATGTTGCCCATTGAATTTAAACATAAAACTTTGAGGACAGCTCTCAAACTCAATATAGACATTTCAGAAGCACATAAGGAATATCTCTTGCAGCTGAATGCCTTGGACGAAATGAGAAAAGCTGCCCTGCAGCATACAAAAGTTGTCCAACTGCAAAGGAAGAAGTGGCACGATCAACATATCAAAACCAAGCAATTTTCTGCTGGTGATTGGGCTTTGCTATATGATTCCAGGTATCAAGAAAACCAAGGTAAGCTCACAACCCACTGGCTCAATCCCTATGAAGTTGAGAATGTCTTTGACAACGGATCAGTACAGCTGGCCACAATTGATTCAGTCCATTTCAAATTGTTAGTTAATGGACACCAACTGTGGTTATATCATAAGTCGATGTCCAAGGAAGAGTTTCTGAAAAAGTTTGTTTCGCCTGATCTTCCTGCAGCAAAAGGCTTAGGCCTTTTTCCTGCAGATTCTGTTTAACTATTGTGTTGACTGTCCATAATAAAGTTTTCTTTTAAAAAAAGGAAAACCATTTTTCTCCGCTATTTCATCTATCACATCATTCATTTCTTTATCTGCCATGTCATCCATATTACCACTCCGCCTCATTCATGCATTTTCTCTCTCAACTATCATTTCATGATACGTTGTTGTCCTTTGTGGCATGCCTGAAACCTGCATTCAAGGTACGCGAAATCTTTTCACTATCACATAATTTATTCTTTCCGTTTATTCATTAATTGTAATGTATATGTCAGCCGTAATTGCACACTTTAAACTTATCACCCTAACATGTGAGGACACATGTCGAATGCTAAGTAGGGGGCGGGGGTATTCTAATTTGATATTTTTCCCGTGCCAAATTTACGTTTGCCAAAATATTTATGTTCTTGTACTTTCTAAAGTACGATTGCGAAGTCATATCCTAAGAACAAGCTAACTACTTAGTTTAAGTAGTTATTAAAATTATTTTATGCAAACGTTTAGTTGTTATTCTTGGTAAGGAAAATGAGGAGCAGTAAGGAAGAAGAGTCTTTTGCAAGTTTTCAGCATCGGTCAAAGTTTTTGTTTTAAGGGTTCTTGATCATGGGTGGCCAACTGGTGAGGCATGAGCCTGTCGCTCATGAACTGTTGATACAGGACCCTCAGTTAATGCAAGAATTCGCCAATTGTGGTTGGTTAAATTATTTCTTGAGAATTGATTCTTTTGATGAAGAGGCTGCAGAAGAATTCTTAAGAACATTTTCAGAAAATGAGGCTACGGTATGGGGCTTGGCAGTAGCTGTGATAGAGGAAAGAATTGCAGAAGTTACTGGATTACCAGCAGTTGGTGAAAATTTTCCTGTTGGAAGGGATGTTGTCTCTGCTAGGGCAGAGTTTATCCTACCAGCTGATGGGCCTTTGGAAATTTCAAAGCAAGGGTGCAAAAGAATGTCCCTGCCTTATCCATACTCTGAATACGCCATCATTATTATCAAGTATTTAACTTGTGAAGGGCACTTCTCTTACCTACATTCATATCATTTCAAATTGTTAAGTCATATGAGACATGGACTGGTAGTGAATGTTCCAAATTTCTTGTTGAACCTTTTGCAAAATAGTGCACATGAAACCCAAAAGGGTAAAGGAAACTCTGTCACATATCATGCCCTAATAAAAAATTTGGCTGAGCGATCTTTAAGGGATGTTTCACCTCTTTCTTGGAATGAGTTTGTTTCCCGAAAGGGTCTTCAATCGCCTGAACCCCCTAGGACACTACCTACACAGCCTAGAAGAAAGAAAATGAGAATTGAGTCCACAAGTTCAGAAACAGAGCAAGAATCTATTGCTCCTGTAGCGCCCAGTCCTGCAGCTTCTATACCAACGTCCTTTACCGGGGTACAAACAAGGTCTGCTTCTAAGTGAGAAAAAGGAAAGACAATTGTAGGTGAGTCATCTGGGGTAGGGCAGACTCTTGAGTCAGACCCACATATTCAAAAACAAAAACTTTTTGCCTCATCCTCTCCTGCGAAGTCTTCCCCTGTCTCTGTCTCTCCTGCAGCAACACCCGTTAATACTCCAGTTTCAATATCTACTTCCCCTGTCGAGTCTGGATCTTCAAGACCAGCTAGGAAGAGGACTGTTAAGGAGGCATCCTTAGTTGCTGCTCCTTATGAAAAACTACCAAGAAGGAGTTCATTGAGAAAAAGGTATAAGCCTTCTACAACCTTCATTCAAACAGAAACTGTCATAATTTTGGAGGACTCTGCTGAATTAGGTCATGATAACTCTCTGGGTATGTCTGCAAATGTTCCACAAAGCTCCTCTGTTGTTCTTGAGGTAGCACAACCCAGTAATGTTGATAAAGGGAAAATGTTGAGTCTAGACGACTTGGCTTGTGCGGCTGAGAAAATTTCTGAGAAAGAACAATTTTCTCCCATGATGCAACAAGACTTCATCCTGCAGCAAGAGGATTTTGTCCTGTAGCAAGAAGAAGGTGTGCTTGAACCGCCTGAAATACTCTATGATAATCCATTGCCTACTAAAGTTTACACAGATTTAGTTGTGTACAAAAGGACTCCATTGATTGAATACTTGGAATTTCTAAGAATTAAGAGGAAGCCTGTGTCATTCCAGACTTTATGTTTTCGCCATTTCGCCAAAACTAAAGTCCAGCAAAGTTTATGGGAGGAGGAAAAGAAAAAGCTGCAAAAGGAAATTGAAAGGAAAAAGCAAGAAATTCAAGATATGTTGAAGAAAATGGATGAAATGATGAAAATAACTGGAAAGATAATGGAGTGTAGGTTGCCACCCAAAGTATATGCAATGTGCCTCAAGGAATAGTTTCTTTGGTTTAAACTATTGAGGATCTCCAAAAATTTGGATCCTGATATTGAAACAGCCAAGGAATTCTATGATGCCTATGAAGTGGCCCCTAATTGGTTGAAAAAATCCATGTGTGAACTTTATTTACATGGTTATTTAATTCTTGCAGAAACTGAATGGAACCCACTCCTTTATATAGGTGATATTCATCTAAGAGCACTTATGTCTTGGGCTGCAAATGAGGTCAATTATGGAAAACAATTGGAAACATATGAAGAGGCAGAAAGAGATGAACCTCTTTTTCTAAGAGCTGAAAGTTCAGATCCACGCACAGTTTTAAGAACCTGGCTTAAAGTTACTTATGGATCGAATTACCCTTAGGAAAGAGAGAAATTTTTTTGATATCAGACAACAGGTATACAGTGAGTTTAAAGAGCAGAAATATATATTTTGGAAACTTGCCTCTTCTAGGATTGAGACAAGGTGGGAGAAATTAACGGTTGGTTTAAGAAAGACATAGCCTCATAGCCCTTTAAACTTCACAGTAGCACTCAGGAGAACAAAAAGGTACATGCAACTGGGTTTGCAAAATAGATTTGAATTATGGATGCCACTGACCTTCCAACCCCCAGTTTTAATATGGCCACTCTATTCCTACCAAGCCAAAGAAATCAATGAAGAAATAGAAAATCGCAGATTTGAAAGATGGGAATTTACCAGAGGTTTTTACTACAAGTTTGGAACTTCATTGCAGGGTCATGCTTCTCCAACATATTTCAGGGAAATAACAAGGAAAGTCAATGCTGGAGGACCAACATTACATTAAGTAGGGGGCAGAATGATGAGCCTTAAATATGCTCATAGTTTGAAATATTTGATACTCTTACTTTTGTTTAATTGTTGTTTAAACTTGTTGATTAAAGACTTTTTGGGTGGTATCCTGTAGCAACAAATTCCATATTCCTGTAGCTTGACAACTTCATTAATTACCTTTTTGACCTCCCACATGGCTAATGTATGCTTATGATTTTGGATAATGGAATAGGATTAACATGTGATTAATGAATGGATGTCGTGTCACTTGTGTGTATGCTTTCCTTCACTTCTGTCACTTATTGCAGGTTGTTGGAGGGAGTTGGAGCTGATCAAGCGCAAAGAATTTTGGTTCTGTTGAAGAAGTTGTTTCAGTAATAACTCTTTGACTAAATCTTTGGGAAGGAGCTCAAACGGTCCTTTGATCTAGGAAGTGTGTAATGCTATATTCTCTCTGGGTCGCGTCGAGCAGATAGACTTTCATTTATGAATATTTGTTCTGCAGATTCAAAATGTATTTATGATCATGACTTCCTTTGTTAGTTAGTTAGTTGCCTTTTTCATTTAAATAACCGTTCCTCCTGCGTGAGTGAACAAGGATGAAAAACAGTATGTATTAAAATTAGGTTGAAGAAGCAATAGAGTTCTGTGTTAAGTTTTTATTTTCAAACAAAGTAATTGATGTATCTTGGTTCTGAGTATGAACAAAATTCGATGAAGCTTTGAGTCAACTTCTTGTGTAATCTAGTTGATGCTTACTAAGGGGTTCCACTTAGTAAGTATTCTGTAGCAAGTTGTTGTAGTTAACTGTTCCTTTCATTCTGATTACCAGTTAGAATCTATTTCTGTTGATTTCAATGCAAATTCAGCCTTGTATTGTTCCCTGCAGCATTGGGAATCCATCCCTGTGTCTGTTCCTACAACATAAGACCAGTTCACAGTTTGTTCTTTAATAATAGCTGCTATGATTTCTATTTTAGCTGAGTCATGTTTGAGTTAAAAAGCTTTGTGTTGCATTTCTGTTAAGCATTTGTTTTCTATAGATGATGACTGGAAACTAGTTCTTAGTGCACATACCGTGCTGCTCCATTTAAAGTAAACGTGCCCTGGTTTGACAAAGCAAATGAACGTCCATAAGAAGATGTCAGTCGCCTGCTGGAATGTCCAATTCCCAGGTTTAGTTATGCTGTGACTTTTATATCATTTTGTGGGCGTGACCATTTTTGGCCCTGTTGCCGGGGATGGTGTCAATCTAAGAACCTGCTATAGTCATTTTTAGTAGTAGTTTAGCCAGTTTTTCAATTTTTTTTTAAAATACCATTTATTTTCATTGCATGCATAGAAGGAGAGATGCTAAGGGAAGATTTCTCCCCAACATACCAGTCATTACCAAGAAAATTGAACCAACTTATAGCCTATTTGAGGATGAAGGAGACTTAGATATTGACCCATTTGCTGAAGATTTGTATCTTGACTTGTTATTCGGCCCATTTGACGAAGACCCTGAAGAATATCCATTTGTTCCTATACTTGGTCAGGTGAACATGGCACGTAATCCACCAAATCGACCTCCTACTTTTGAATTCCCCATTACTCCTCAGCAAAACAATGACAACCTCAAGAATATTCCTTCTTCATTACTGCCCAAGTTCTATGGCTTGGTCACAGAAGACCCAGAGACCTTCTTGTTCGAGTTTGATATTCTTTGTCATAGTTATGACTACACTTCAAACGCCCACAAACTAAAATTGTTCCCTGCTACCTTGAAGGAGGGAGCTCTCAAATGGTTCATGAGTTTGGGAAGGGGTGTTGTTGATAGTTGGCCTGTCATGCAAACAAAATTTCTTGAGAAATACAAGGAATATTGTAAGAGTGGCAGTAAAGGTGATGACATATTTCGAATTCAACAAAAGGAAGATTAAAGTCTAGAGGATTATATATCAAGATTCTTGTTTTCTCTGAAGAAGAATTTAGACCATACTCTTAATGAAGAATCTCATAAATTACTTTTTCTAAGGGGAATCAATGATACTTGCATAGATTCATTGGACCTGATGGGAGGCGGTGATATCACTCAAGCATCTTGGGATGATCTTGTGAAGATATGTCTCAATTACTCCTGAGCAAATGTGAAGAAGGGTAGAGGTCATCATGCTACAGTGAGAAATTCTTCTTCCAGTGGAGTTTCTCAGATGGAGATTACAAATTTGTTGTCTGACTTTAAGCAGGATATCATTAACAATATGGCTACACAACTAGACACTATGCAAGCTCGGAAGAAACATGAGGAAGCTAAAGCAATCTTGGCCAAGTTTTGTCCACATTGCAGGCAGAAGAAACATGACTGCAGATACAAAATGGTGGCTAATCTGGAAGCCAAGCAGTTACCTATTGACTTTAAGCCCATAGAAGGTGATGATGATCAAGTATTCTTTGTGGCACAAAGGAGACCATGGGCTCAAAGACAAGGTATGCCTCAAGACCCTTTGACTTTTGGTAATCCTTATTCTAGCTATAGTAATAATGGCAACCTACATATGGACCCCACCTCAAGGTAATTGGCAGCAGAATCCTCAATGGAGAGGTTCTCAACAATGGTAGAACTAGTCCCCTGGGTTCCTGCAGCTTCCACAGCCACAACCTCAGGCCCTCATGCTACCTCCTGCAACAACTGCCACAAATATTGACCTGCCTAAACAAACACCTATGCCTGCTCAGCCGTTGCCAAATCCCAATAATAAGCAACAGCAGCCGCAACAGCAACAGCCCATGTATTTTGCTGAAGCCAACCAATATCCAGCTTATGCCTTAAACATTACTGATATCCATTTGAGGTCTGGAACTACTCTTCCTGCTCCATAATCGCCTCTAATTACTAAGATACCAGAATTTTCCCCTGAAGAACCTACTGCACCTGTTGATCCTACTAAGCATATGCCTATAACTGATACGGTTTCTAAGGAGCCTATTTTGAAAAGACAAGACAAACCACCTTTTCCTCAAAGGTTACAAAGTACTGCACCTAAATCCATGGAAGAACCCACTTTTGACATTCTGGATCAATTAAAGAATGTGCAAATTCAAATTCCTTTATTTCAGGCCATTAAAGATGTTCCCATTTATGGAAAAGCCATTAAAGAGGCATGTTTGAAGAAACCTATATGGAAGAAAAAAGATCCCCAAACAATTCATGTCTTAGGGAAAATTGGTTGATATAATGTTGGGAAATGTAGTCATTCTAAAGTATACTGACCCTGGAAGTCCTGTAGTGCAACTACATATAAATGGCCAAATTGTGAAAAATGTTTTGATTGACCTTGGTGTTGCCATCAATGTCATGACCAAGCATACTATGGACTACCTAAACATCCTAAACATTCGGTCTGAACCTACAGTCTTGCAACTTGCTAATAGCTCCACAGTCACACCTGATGGAATGGTGGAAGATGTAATTGTCACTCTTGAATCTTGGGAGTATCTAGCTGATTTTACAATATTATCTACCAAGGCAACTTTAGGAGGATACCTTGTTATCCTAGGTCGACCATGGTTAGCAACTGTTGATGCTTTTATAGGATGTTGTTCTGGAGATATGACTATTTCTGATGGATAGTCCACAAAAAAACTGGCTTTGTATCCACCTGCTAGACCTCAACCAGATCTGTCCCAACCTGTTTGGCCAAATGTGGGGGAAGACATAGAAGAAGCCAATTCGTTGGTTCAATTAATGATGCTCCAAACTGATCCATTCTCACAACTTCATAATGAGGATGCCTTACTTTTTCAAATTCTGTAGTCTAACTCTGATACGGGTAGTTCATCTGATTCAAATACCAGTCATTTACAATGTTTCCTGCAACAATTGAATTCTGAGAGTTTGCTGCCTAAATTTCCTGCAATTTTTCATAACTTGCTTCCACAAGAGGTACAAACATCACCTGTAGATTCTATGAGTGATCTCACTAAGTAGATAGAATTATCTCCAGGTCACTGTTTGAATATCAATAGCAAGTTGTCACAATCTCAACAGGCTGTCCTACTCAAAATGCTGCAAGAACAGCATAAAGCTTTTGCATGGGAATATGGGGACATGAAAGGAATAGATCCTCGAATTTGTACTCATAGGATCTATATCAAAGAAGACTGTTTACCAGTTAGGCAGCCCCAAAGAAGAATAAATCCAGCACTTAGAGAAATAGTTAAGAATGAGCTTCAAAAGTTGCTTGATGCTGGTTTTATCTACCTAATCTCTGACAGTCAGTGGGTCTCTCCCCTAGTTATTGTCCCTAAGAAAGGTGGAAAATGGAGAGTGTGTGTAGATTAAAGAGAGTTAAACACTGCTACTAAAAAAAATCACTTTCCACTGCCGTTTGTAGACCAAGTGTTAGACTCATTTTCTGGTAAAAGCTATTTCTCCTTCTTGGATGGCTACAGTGGGTACAATCAGATAAAAATTGTCCCTGAAGATCAAGATAAGACCACTTTTACCTGTCCATGGGGAACATTTTCTTACTCAGTCTTGCCTTTTGGTCTATGCAATGCACCAACAACATTTCAGAGAGTAGTAATTAGTATTTTTGCTGATATATCTCATGACTGTATGGAAATTTATATGGATGATTTCATTACCTATGGGGTTACATTTGAAGAAGCACTAGTGAATTTAGAAAAAGTATTGGAAAGGTGTAAAGAGCAAAATTTGTCTCTGAACAGTAAAAAGTGCTTTATAATGATGCAAGAAGGTATTGTTCTAGGCCATCATCTCTCCAAAAATGGAATTCAGGTTGATCCTACTAAAATTGAAGTTATTCTGAATTTACAAACTCCTACAAAACAAAAAGATGTCAGAAGCTTCCTTGGCCATGCAGGGTATTATAGAAGGTTTATAAAAGATTTTAGCAAAATTGCTAGTCCACTATATGCCTTATTAACTAAGGATTATGCATTTGATTGGACAGAGGCCTGTGAAAAATCTTTCCTGCAGCTAAAGGACTTGCTCACTAAAGCCCCTGTTCTTCAAGGTCCAAAATGGACTCTGCCTTTTCACATACATGCTGATGCTTCTGACTTTGGCATAGGGGCAGTCTTAGCCCAAAAAGAAAATTCAATTGAGCATGCTATCTATTTTATCAGCAAAAACCTTCAAGGTATCTGATGAACAAGCCTGCCATCTCTGGTAGGCTGGCAAGATAGCTCCTGTTGTTGCAAGAATTTGATATTACAATCATTGATAAACCAGGAAGAGCTAATGTTGTAGCTAATTTTTTATCAAGGCTTCAAACAACTTCTTCTGTTGAACAAGAAGTCATTGATGATCGGTTCCCTAATGAACACTTGTTTTCCATTGTTGTACACACTCCATGGTATGCAAACATTGCTAATTATCTAGCAGCAAGCAGAATACCAGCTCACTTCTCCCCCAAAGAAAAGAAACTGTTAATTAAGAAAAGTTTTAACTTTTCATGGATTGCAAATAGTCTGTTTTACATAGGACCTAATCAAGTTATGCGAAGATGTGTAAGAGAAGATGAGACTTATGATATCTTGCATGCTTGCCATGATGAACCATGTGGGGGACATTTTGCAGCCAAAAGGACATCAATGAAGGTTCTTACAATAGGATATTATTGGCCAACATTACACAAGGATGTTGTAGCTTATACAAGGAAATGTGACAAATGCCAACGTATGGGAAGACCAACCAGGTTAGATGAAATGCCACTATATCCACAGGTAATAGTTACCCCCTTTGATAAATGGGGAATGGATTTTGTTGGACCAATTGATCCACCATCAAATGGCAAGTCATACATTATGGTTTACACGGATTATGTAACAAAGTGGGTTGAAGTGAAGGAAATGACTCATGCTCGTGATAACAAGGTTGTTGAATTTTTGTATGAGAAAATTTTCACCAGATTTGGAGTTCCCAGAGAACTTGTCACTGATCAGGGAGCTCAGTTCACATCCAATTTGATCACTGCCTTAATGAATGCCTATAAAATTAAGCATAGGAAGTCCAGCCCCTATCACCCTCAAGCCAATGGTCAGGCAGAGGTTACAAATAGGGAAATTGAGGCGATCCTAACAAAGACAGTGCAGCTCCATAGGAAAGATTGGAGCAGTAGACTTCCTGAAGCAGTCTAGGCTTACAGAACTACATGGAAGACAACAACTGGGTTTACACCTTTTGAATTGCTTTATGGGAAAGCTGCCATGTTGCCCATTGAATTTGAACACAAAACTTTGAGGACAGCTCTCGAACTCAATATAGACATTTCAGAAGCACAGAAGGAACATCTCTTGCAGCTGAATGCCTTGGACGAAATGAGAAAAGTTACCCTACAACATACAGAAGCTGTCCAACTGCAAAGGAAGAAGTGGCACGATCAGCATATCAAAACCAAGTAATTCTCTGTTGGTGATTGGGCTTTGCTATATGATTCCAGGTATCAAGAAAACCAAGGTAAGCTCACAACCCGTTGGCTCGGTCCCTACGAAGTTGAGAATTTCTTTAACAATGGATCAGTACAGCTGGCCACAATTGATCCGGTCCGTTTCAAATTGTTAGTTAATGGACACTGACTGCGGTTATATCATAAGCCAATGTCCAAGGAAGAGTTTCTAAATTTTTTTATTTTGACTGATCTTCCTGCAGCAAAAGGCTTAGGCATTTTTCCTGCAGCTTCTCTTTAAATATTGTGTTGACCGTCCATAATAAAGTTTTCTTTTAAAAAAAAAAGGAAAACCATTTTTCTCCGCTATTTCATCTATCACATCATTCATTTATTTATCAGCCACGTCATCCATATTACCACTCCACCTCATTCATGCATTCTCTCTCTCTCAACTATCATTTCATGATACGCTGTTGTCCTTTGCGGCATGCCCGAAACCTACATTCAAGGTACGCGAAATCTTTTCACTATCACATAATTTATTCTTTCTGTTTATTCATTAATTGTAATGTCTATGTCAGTCGTAATTGCACGCTTTAAACTTATCACCCTGACATGTGAGGACACATGTCGAATGCTAAGTAGGGGGGGTATTCTAATTTGATATTTTTCCTGTGCCAAATTTACGTTTGCCAAAATAGTTATGTTCTTGTACTTTCTAAAGTACGATTGCGAAGACATGTCCTAAGAACAAGCTAACTACTTAGTTTAAGTAGTTATTAAAATTATTTTATACAAATTTTTAGTTGTCATTCTTGGTAAGGAAAAGGAGGAGCAGTAAGGAAGAAGTGTCTTTTGCAAGTTTTCAGCATCAATCTGAGTTTTTGTTTTAAGGATTTTTTTATCATGGGTGGCCAACTGGTGAGGCACGAGCCTGTCGCTCATGAACTGTTGATACAGGACCCTCAGTTAATGCAAGCATTCGCCAATTTTGGTTGGTTAAATTATTTCTTGAGAATTGATTCTTTTGATGAAGAGGTTGCAGAAGAATTCTTAAGAACATTTTCAAAAAATGAGGCTACGGTATGGGGCTTGGCAGTAGCTGTGACAGAGGAAAGAATTGCAGAAGTTACTGGATTACTAGCAGTTGGTGAAAATTTTTCTATTGGAAGGGATGTTGTCTCTACTAGGGAAGAGTTTATCCGACCAACTGATGGGCCTTTGGAAATTTCAAAGCAAGGGTGCAAAAGAATGTCCCTGCCTTATCCATACTCTGAATACGCCATCATTATTATCAGGTATTTAACTTGTGAAGGGCACTTCTCTTACCTACATTCATATCATTTCAAATTGTTAAGTCATATGAGACATGGACTAGTAGTGAATGTTCTGAATTTCTTGTTGAACCTTTTGCAAAATAGTGCACATGAAACCCAAAAGGGTAAAGGAAACTCTGTCACACATCATGCCCTAATAAAACTTTTGGCTGAGCGATCTTTAAGGGATGTTTCACCTCTTTCCTGGAATGATTTTGTTGCCCGAAAAGGTCTTCAACCGCCTGAACCCCCTAGGGCACTACCTACACAGCCTAGAAGAAAGAAAATGAGAATTGAGTCCACAAGTACAGAAACAGAGCAAGAATTTGCTGCTCCTGTAGCGCCCAGTCCTGCAGCTTCTATACCAATGCCCTCTACTGGGGTACAAACAAGGTCTGCTGCTAGGCGAGAAAAAGGAAAGACAATTGTAGGTGAGTCATCTGGGGTAGGGCAGACTCCTGAGTCAGACCCACATATTCAAAAACAAAAACTTTTTGCCTCATCCTCTCCTGCAAAGTCTTCCCATGTCTATGTCTCTCCTACAGCAACACCCATTAATACTCCAGTTTCAATATCTACTTCCCTTGCCGAGTCTGGATCTTCAAGACTAGCTAGGAAGAGGACTGTTAAGGAGGCATCCTTTGCTGCTGCTCCTTATGAAAAACTACCAAGAAGGATTTCATTGAGAAAACAGTCTAATCCTGCTACAACCTCCGTTCAAACAGAAACTGTCATAATTTTGGAGGACTCTGCTGAATCAGGTCATGATAACTCCCTGGGTATGTCTGCAAATGTTCCACAAATCTCCTCTGTTGTTCTTGAGGCAGCACAACCCAGTAATGTTGATAAAGGGAAAATTCTGAGTCTGGACGACTTGGCTTGTGCAGCTGAGAAAATTTCTAAGAAAGAACAATCTTCTCCCATGATGCAACAGGACTTCATCCTGCAGCAAGAGGATTTTGTCCTACAGCAAGAAGAAGGTGTGCTTGAACCACCTGAAATACCCTATGATAATCCATTGCCTACTAAAGTTTGAACAGATTTAGTTGTGTACAAAAGGACTCTATTGATTGCATACTTGAAATTTTTGAGAATTAAGAGGAAGCCTGCGGCATTCCAGACTTTATGTTTTCGCCATTTCGCCAAAATTGAAGTCCAGCAAAGTTTATGGGAGGAGGAAAAGAAAAAGCTACAAAAGGAAATTGAAAGGAAAAAGCAAGAAATTCAAGATATGCAGAAGAAAATGGATGAAATGATGAAAATAACTGGAAAGATAATGGAGTGTAGGCCGACACCCAAAGTATATGCAATGTGCCTCAAGGAACAGTTTCTTTGGTTTAAACTATTGAGGATCTCCAGAAATTTGGATCCTGATATTGAAATAGCTAAGGAATTCTATGATGCCTATGAAGTGGCCCCTAATTGGTTGAAAAACTCCATGTGTGAACTTTATTTACATGGTTATTTAATTCTTGCAGAAACTGAATGGAACCCACTCCTTTATATAGGTGATATTCATCTAAGAGCACTTATGTCTTGAGCTGCAAATGAGGTCAATTATGGAAAACAATTGGAAACATATGAAGAGGCAGAAAGAGATGAACCTCTTTTTCTAAGAGCTAAAAGTTCAGATCCACACACAATTTTTAGAACCTGGCTTAAAGTTACTTATGGATCAAATTACCCTCAAGAAAGAGAGAAAATTTTTTATATCAGACAACAGGTATACAGTGAGTTTAAAGAATAGAAATATATATTTTGGAAACTTGCCTCTTCCAAGATTGAGACAAGGTGGGAGAGATTAATGGTTGGTTTAAGAAAGACAGAGCATCATAGCCCTTTAAACTTCACAGCAGCACTCAGGAGAACAGAAAGGTACATGCAACTGGGTTTGCAAAGCAGATTTGAATTATGGATGCCACTGACCTTCCAACCCCCTATTTTAATATGGCCACTCTATTCCTACCAAGCCAAGGAAATCAATGAAGAAATAGAAAACCACAGATTTGAAAGATGGGAATTTACCAGAGGTTTTTACTACAAGTTTGGAACTTCATTGCAGGGTCATGCTTCTCCAACAAATTTCAGGGAAATAACAAGGAAATTCAATGCTGGAGGACCAGCATTACATTAAGTAGGGGGCAGAATGATGAGCCTTAAATATGCTCATAGTTTGAAATCTTTGATACTCTTACTTTTGTTATTAATTGTTGTTTAAACTTGTTGATTAAAGACTTTTTGGGTTGTATCCTGTAGCAACAAATTCCATATTCCTGTAGCTTGACAACTTCATTAATTACCTTTTTGACCTCCCGCATGGTTGATGTATGCTTATGATTTTGGATAATGGAATAGGATTAACGTGTGATTAATGAATGGATGTCGTGCCACTTGTGTGTATGCTTTCCTTCACTTCTGTCACTTATTGTAGGTTGTTGGAGGGAGCTCGAGCTGATCAAGCACAAAGAATTTTGGTTATGTTGAAGAATTTGTTTCAGTAATAACTCTTTGACCGAATCTTTAGAAAGGAGCTTAAACAGTCCTTTGATCTAGGAAGTGTGTAAGGCTATATTCTCTCTGGGTCGCGTCGAGCAGATAGACTTTCATTTATGAATATCTGTTCTACGGATTCATAATGTATTTATGATCACGACTTCCTTTGTTAGTTAGTTAGTTGCCTTTTTCATTTAAATAACCGTTCCTCCTGCGTGAGTCAACAGGGATGATAAAAACAGTATGTATTAAAATTAGGTTGAAGAAGCAATAGAGTTCTGTGTTAAGTTTTTATTTTCAAACAAAGTAATCGATGTATCTTGGTTCTGAGTATGAATAAAATTTGATGAAGCTTTGAGTCAACTTCTTGTGTAATCTAGTTGATGCTTGCTAAGGGGGCCCACTTAGTAAGTATTCCGTAGCAAGTTGTTGTAGTTAACTGTTCATTTCATGCTGATTACCAGTTAGAATCTATTTTTGTTGATTTCAAAGCAAACTCAACCTTGTATTGTTCCTGCAGCATTGGGAATCCATCCCTGTGTCTGTTCCTGCAGCATAAGGCTAGTTCACAGTTTGTTCTTTAATAATAGCTGTTATGATTTCTATTTTAGCTGAGTCGTGTTTGAGTTAAAAAGCTTTGTGTTGCATTTCTGTTAAGCATTTGTTTTCTATAGATGATGACTGGAAACTAGTTCTTAGTGCACATACCGTGCTGCTCCATTTAAAGTAAACGTGCCCTGGTTTGACAAAGCAAATGAACGTCCATAAGAAGATGTCAGTCGCCTATTGGAATGTCCAATTCCCAGGTTTAGTTATGCTGTGACTTTTATATCATTTTGTGGGCGTGACCAAAGCTTACAATAAGTATAAAGTGTAGTGGTCCAGGATTCCCCCCCCCTCAAATATCGATTGCCAACCAAAGAGGAGAAGCATCACTCAAGTGCTTTTCCGCCAACCTCAGACTTACTATAGTCCCTCGCACATCTACCTAACTGGTAAGATGGCCCTACCCTTCGACAAAGAGATTGGTTTGGTAACCTCATAACAATAGCCTATTTTGAGCTTGGTGTTGTGTCCTATAAATTTCTAGACTTACATGCAGTGGTTACAACTTACTTGTATGAACTTCCCATGCCTAGTATGTAATCCTGAATCATAGTGAAACCGACAATGTAAACAATGGCTACTTACACTACTTTGGCCAAAGTTTCCATTACCCTTAACTTAGAGTAGATGTCACATGTTCACCCACCTTCCTAGCTTGATTTGGTTTACAATGACCATTATACTCTATATCTAGGCTACCCCCTTTCCCACGATCTAACCAATCCCAAGAATAACCCCACATATTCATCCCATAACAATACGACTATACTACCAAAGTGTTTTAACAACACCTTGCATAATGTACATATGTCTAACATAGACTCCTTGTGTATAGAAAATATATCTACGCATAGTATAACTATATTGCACTAAAAATAAACTCCCATATATAGGGTACATAAATACCTCTTCAATGAGAAAGGTTCTATAATATATTGCATAACTTTGAAACATACAAACAATCAAACAAACTCCAAACATATTCAAAAACACTCTTTTCTCAATATGGTAAATAAATTTTTAATCTTTTTCAACATAAATATAAAGGAATAGAACTAGCATGCATGTTTAAGCTCCAACTGATTTATCTCCTTCCTAGTATGATTCCTTAAGATGGTTGACTCCTCCTCCAAATTCCACATGACTATCCTCTTCTACTTCTCACAAAATCTCCCAATACTCACAAAAACAAAATACCAAAATAAGTCTCAACTTACAAGCTCTCAAAGTCACAATAAAACAACATCAAGAAAATCAGAAAGATAAGTGTAGCATTTGGTAGAATGGGCTCCTCTATTTATACTAATTCATGAGCAACCGAAGGACACAAAAAAGCAAGTATCTCTGCCGCACTTCTTCCTCATGCAACGACTCATCTACAAGTTTGCAAGACATGATAGTTTCATGGCTAAGTCAACTAAGTATTTGGGACAACAAGCTGAAAGTAGGTTTCCTATTTCAAATTACATTCCAAAATATCACCAAGTTTACACTTGACTGTTTCAAATTGCTTATTTTCAGGTTTATTTGAATTCATAGACTTCTTTTGCATTAAAAACACCTCAAGACTTTGGCGCCACCTTCACAAACACGACTTGTAGAATAGTTCTTTGTTGCTCACAACATTTACTTTCCTTCTTTATGCGCTTTACATAGCTACAATGTTTACTATGTGCTTTGTTTTGAAGTTTGACTTGGTCATGCTTTCACTTATGTGTTGGATTATCCTCTAGATAAAGTTGTGCTTTATGATTCATGCGCCCATGTTTATATTATATGAATTGCTACATATTACTTCTAATATGTTCAACGCTATCTTATGCACATTATAATTTATATTATCAACTTCATTTCACACATATATTATATATATAAGTTTAATAGTATATATATATGTATCAATATATATATATTTATTTATTTATTTCATAAAGTTTACAAACATATTTATTTAAATAATGAATAGTATTGTACATTTATACATATATGTTTGATTATATATAAATATATATATATATATATATGTTATTACAACTCACACACATATATATGCATATTATATATATATCACATATACATGTATATGTAACCCTATTTTATTATCTTTATAAAATACTTATACAAACAACCTCTTTGATCGACATACATGGGATGTATATATACATATATATCTATATGCCAATTAAGTCCAATTGGTATCCCCATGCATATGGGTGATCCGTCCATGAGTATGCGTCTACCTACATATACTTATGTCTGTATTCACTCACATGTATGATTCTACCGTAGACATGTACACATATACATATATATACTTCTTATGCATATATCTCATTGATGCCACAATAAGCACACAAGTATAGACTAACACAAAAACATCTAGATTCAATCACAATTCTCAATCACAACATTCACAACAAGGAATACTTACCTTTCCCAAAAATTGACTTGACTCTCTATATGACCAATTAGGACGTGAGTGTGTGATTGCTCAATTTTAGGCTTGTTTAGGGTTACCAAACCAAGTTTTTCTCCTAAGTGATACTTCCCCTCTCTTTTGGAGGATTGAACCTGTTCCTGCACTGACCTTGACACATCATAACCATAGTTAGCCGAACACAACATAATCATATGCATCATACATTTCATACTTAGAAACATTATAAAATATCAAAGTGCATCAATTAATTATTCATCATATCTTCATTCAAGATTCATAAAACATATTCATATAAAGATTGATAAAACACATTCAAATAGAGATCCATAAAACACATTCATTTATTCAATCAATTTAACCAAACAAGGTAATAGTAATTAGGTAATATTGCTTGGGGTGTAACAAGTGGCTATGAAGTCAGATAGAATCATATTTTGGTTGTTACACTAATTGAATCGTTATAAAAATGAAAAGTGCAATAGTAGATGGAAGTTCTACAAATGCAATAGCAAGTAGGTGTTCCACAAACAATTGGTTTAAATTGGAAACTCAATAGTCGGTTCACTTGGAAAACCCCACACTTTGTACCTTGTTGATGTCACTATTACGTCATTTTTTCTACAAAAATCCCGTTCCTTATTGAACTCAACCTTTTGATTGGTGCATTAATTTGGTTCAATAACATTTGCTTGCAAATTGTACAATGTTGACATCATGTTTATGTCATCATATCCAATTCAATTGCATTCATTCACAATAGCACAATGGTGACTTCATTATCAAAACACTTTATATGGTCCCATTCTTTAAATGGACTAAGTTTGGTTCACTTGATTTCATTTGTAAATCCATTTGTTCATGAGATCCATGCAAACTCCAATTAGGCGTGAAGTTCCCAAAAAGGTTAGATGGGCAATAAATCCTTGCAAAGTGAGTTAGCCATGATTTTCCCACAAATATAGATAAATTCATTTGAACCAGTCATAAGAAATGAACTTATTCAGTTTAACACCAAAAAAATGTAAATTTAGTAATAGACCAAAAACCTGCAAAGTCATAACTTAGCCAATTTTTTCCCAATCTTCACCAAATCTAAACTACAAATACCCATTAAGATCTTTTATAAGTTGATGACATTAATTTGGCCAAATTGTCTTTAAAAATCCTCCTAAAGTAGCAACCCAAAAAAAAACCAACAGAAACAAAACAAAGCTTAATTGTTTTTCTTTGTTGATGCAAGATTTCCCTTGCACCCATGATGCTCCTGTATTAGACACCTAGGGTAAGAAAATTTTGTGAGCTTGGGCTCACAAAATGGAGTTGGATAATAGGATCACCTTTCTAGGTTGTAAACAGTTCCTATGTAATAAAATCCCTGACTACAACAAGTACCTTATATTACTTCTTCCTTCTCCTCTTCCAACTTATGGCTTGAACAAGTATCATCCTCCTCCACCTAATATGTTCTTCATTTCTCTTTCCTCTCATGGACCTATGTCCATCATATCCTAACTGCCTCCTCTAATTATGTTTTCCTCTCTTTCCCTCTCTTGTGGGATTCAACCCAACATAGTCTAACCTCCACCTCCAAAATCCATCTTCTCTCTTCATCTCATTTGTATCATCCCTTATAACTCTTGCATACAAATATGTATTGATAACATTATGGAAATTGAGTCTTTCCACCTACACTTCATCTTCACACTCTTCTACCTTCACCACTACTTTTCCTTTTGTTTCTTCTATTTTCATTTCATTTTTAATAATAATAAAAACTTTAGCTCTTTCTCCTCTGGTGTTATAACATATTCTTTATCATCATCTGTTGCAATATATCCTCTTCTCTCACCGCTTGTTGTCAATGTTGTTGCTATATCTTCATCTTCCAAAACCTTCACATCCTCCAAAGGATACTAACAACTTTTGCACTATCATTTTTCTCCTCAATGTCTATTGCAACATCTTCAACTCCTTTCTCCACATCATCCATGCCTTCAACAAGACTTGCTACTACTGCTGCAAGATCTTTTTTATTTTTCATCTTCCTCTATACATCATCTGAACATAAACCTTTATCAATAGGAGTGATGAAAATCCAACTTAAGAAAGGATCCAAACCTCAAAAGAAACAACCCTAATATGAAAACAAAGGCCAAAACAAAACTAGATAAGATGTTAGCAATATGTATAATCAAGCCAATAGAGGACACAAAATGGATTAGTCCCATGGTAATACAAAAGAGGAAAACTGGAGAATAAGGATATGTGTTGAATTTTGCAAACTTAACAAAGCATGTATTCATGACCCATTCCCCACTCCATTCATAGAATAAATACTAGAATCAATAGCAAGTAGGGAGATATACATGTTCATCAATGGATTTTTCGGCTACCATCAAGTGAGAATTAAAGAGGAAGATCAACCTAAGATTAATTTTTCCATTGAATGTGGGTCCTTCATGCATATTGCCATACCCTTCATATTAAGGAATGCTCCTACTATCTTTAGTCACATAATGATAAAAAAATTTAAAGACTTCATACATGATTTTATAGAAGTATACATGGATGATTAAACGGTATACGAACTAGTGAAAGACTGCATATAAATAGTCCAAACTATACTAGAAAGATGTAAAATCCTACAAATACCCATGAATATAAATAAATCCATCTTTGTAGTACCATTTAGTGCACTTTTAGGGCACATCATTTGTAAGAAAGGATTAATGGTAGACCCTATGAAGGTGGCCCTCATCATGACCTTACCACCACCGAAAACAACACCAGAAGGAAAAACCTTCCTAGGGTACACATGATATCATTGCAAGTTCATCAAAGGCTATGTGACAATAGTAACACCATTGGAAGATGTATTAAAGAAGAGAACCAACAAAAGCATCAACTTGACATAATAGTGTCAACAATCTTTTGACTCACTAAAATAAATGATTGTTGAAGCACCAATCCTAATATTTCCATATTGGACAGCTCCCTTTCACATCCATGTAGATACCTCTAATATATACATTGGAGTAGTCCTAACATAACCTAGAGGAAATAAGGACCATCCTATTAAATTTTTAAGTAGGAAACTATCTCAAGTAGAAAATAGTTACACTACCACTAAGCGAGAGGTGTTGACATGGTGTATGCACTACTTAAGTTCCAAAATTATATCTTATTCACACCATTTACATTTTACACTAACCATGATCCATTAAATTACTTATTGAACATGTTAATGATTCAAGGAATAATATGTAGATGGTTTTTGCTATTTCAAGAGTTTAAATTCAACATCATGGTAAAAAAATGGAAGAAATAACCAAGGTTTGGATTGCTTATCAAGAATTGACACAAGAGAAGACTCGAATAAACAAGAAGAAGATCTCTTTGACACAAATTTATTTAGAATAAATGTGGTACCACAACAACTACATGATGTGGCCTCACTATTATCTACATGCCAATATCCAGAAGACATGTCACCACAAGATAAAGAATTGTTATTGCAGAAGTATCTACCTTTTGCACTAATTGAAGGAGAGATATTAAGAGAAGATACATATTATGACATTACCCAAAGAAGGGTATACGTGCATGAAAGAGGAGACATAGTAAGAGAAGCATATGAAGGAATATTTAGAGGACATAATTTAGGAGATTCCATTACAAAGAAGATAAAATTGGCAGGATTATGGTGGCCAACTCTATATAATAATGCACAACAATACATGCTAAACAATGTGATATTTTTCAAAGAATAGGAATGCCTACCACAAGGGATGAAATACCTCTATGTGCAATCTTAGAGCTTAGGTACCATTCAAAAAATGGGATAATATAGACTTCATTGGACCAATAGACCCATCAACCAAACTATCCAAAGTTAGATTCATTATAACAAATATTGAATATCTCACCAAGTGGGGAGAAACAAAACCAACTAGCGATTGCACAACAAAAATTGTCACAAATTTCCTATATGAGAACATAATTACTAGGTTTGGGTGTCCACTTAACATCACTAGTGATGGGGACCTGTTGAAGAAAGACAACTAATGGCTTCTTGTTGTTGCTCTATCGTTTATGATGAGTTTTTGATCCTTTTGTTTTAATCTCTCGAATTGTTATTTTATTATAGCTATGATATGGTGGAATACCACCTGGGACACTGTTGACTTAATTAATGGTTTATGTAGATATAAGTATGCTGCTAGAAACTTACTATTTTTTATTAGTATTGGTTGGACTATGGCTACTATGTTAAGAGTTGGCCTACCAGCTAATATTGTTGTTTTTTGGTTTGTTGGTGGTGTTGTTTCCCACCTTTTTCTGTTTCCTTTTTGTCTGTTGTTGTAACCATGGGATCAGGGCCCTTCCCTGCTTATCTAATCAAAAACATCACTAGTGATAAGGGAAAGCACTTTGTAAATAAATTGATTGTGTACCTTCTAAAGAGCTTCATGATAACACACAATAAAAGTGCTCCCTACTACCCTTAGGCCAACAGGGAAAGTGAGGCCCTAAATAAAATCATAGGAACCACCTTAACCAAAATGTGTAATAGCAATAGAACATATTGGGATATCAAAATACCAGCAGTATTATGGGAAAATAGGACTACCTACAAGCAGTCCACAAAATTTAACCCCTTTGAATTGGTGTATGGAATGGATGCAAGCCTACCCTTAAACTCATAATACCCATTCTCCGCACCACATTAACTCTCAGGCTCACTGATGATGAGTCCTAGAAAAGATAGATGAGAGTATACAACTTGTGGTGTACCATCAACTCAAGATAGATGGATAAAAGAGTTGAAGACCTAGAAAAGATAGATGAAAGATAGATGGGTGAAAGAGTTAAAGACCTAGAAAAGATAGATGAGGGTATAAAAATTGTGGTATACCATCAACTCAAGTGAATAAAAAGACAAAAATCATGGCATGACAAGAAAAATAGAAAAAATATTAAAAAATAATGACTCGGTTCTCTTATATGACAAAAAATTCAAAAACCAAGAAAAATTAAAAGTAAGATGGTTAGGTCCCTACTACATTAAAATGAGATACTACACTTTGGGACAGTAAAACTATGGAGAATTGATGGTACAAAATTATAATGTTATGTCAATGGGACAAGGCTAGAGCACTAATATCAAACCCCAAAATGATTATCAAAACCTTATATGTTGTACTATACTTATAATAATAATGTACTATAGTTTATAAACATTACCCACCAAAAAAAGAGTTGTGGAGAAATTCAATGACTAGAAAATTGCGGGAAGGTAAAAATATGGCTACAACATTTAATACACTTTTCACCATTGAGGGTTATAAATTTTGAAGGAACTATCCTTACTCTCACTTTGTCTAAACTTTCTCTCCCCACGATCATTGTAAAACCCTAGCTACATTATGATAGCAAATACTCATGTTCCAAATCATGAAAATGGCCACACCTACACTCATGTGTATATCACAAAAGCCCCAACCAAAGTACAAAAACTTCCCAAATAAAACTATGGATGTAGATCCTAATAGAGCTTTCTCTAAAGTTCCCACATATATGACATATAGAATGCATCTGGAGGTACATTCATGCCCCCTCTCAAAAATTTATCACACCAAGTGTGAAGACCTCCAAAAACACTTCTACAACCAAGAACAAAGGATTACCTACCACAATACAACTAGGTACAAGAAATAAAGCTTGATATATGACATAGATTTCTAGACTTTACAAAAGAGGAGGGTTGAGTCTGCATAGTCCTAAGTCGAATCCATGATGAGTATATCTACCTAGATAAACCCCACCATATAACCAAACAATCAATTCAAGTTGTTATGGAGCTTTGTGCACAAGGGGAGATCCCTTCAAAAAAGCAATAAAAACTCGAGGAGGTCACCAAACTTACAGGAGCTGCCTATGAAAGTTGAAGCTTGAACTTCACAAAGATCACAAATCCAACAGTAAAATATGCAGCCTTGGGCATAACATACAAAGTCCACTACACAACAATCAAAGGATCTGCTAGATGAGAATAAACTTTTTATTGGCCTATTCGACTAAGGGATTCCTGAAAAAACCACGTCACTCTATGAGGAGATTGGGTCCCCAAACAAGGTGATCATAGAAAGGGCGATAATTAGATACATAGTTGCCTTTACGAAGACATTGGAGAGTATGATCAAGAAAATTTTGCATGCCCTAACACCAACCCTAAAACAAAAAGGGAGACTACAACACAAAAGGAGGATCAACAAAAAGAGGAAGCTCTAGCAGAGATCACTCAATGAATCTCCACAATGCAAAAATATCAAATTTAGCAAATTCAAGCTCAAGAGCTCTGCTCAAAGCAACATGTGGACAAATTGATGCTCCAAGATCCTTAGATAACAAATCATATTCAAGTAGAGACAGTTGAAGCCACAAAAAAGGAATTTGTGGAGGTTCAAGAGAAAGAAAGAAAAATACAGAAAGTATTTTCCTCTCCATCCAATGACACAGACCTGGTGGAAGATCAAGAAATGTGTCATACATCTCATCCATCATTGGAAAAACCATCCTCTTCCTCTACAACTTCACCAATGCAGTTCATTAAGGAATTTTTGAAGAAACAAAAGCAAATTTAGGCCACCACATATTTGTAACTGCTACATTTCCCACTAATGGTATCACAAGTGGATATCTCCCATGTTTCCCCATTGCAAAGGCTCCAATTAGGGATATTTATAGCAAATGGATTGAGAGGAGATATTAAACATGTGGATAATACAAAAAAATTGTAGGGAGTCATTGTTGAAAGCATAAGACAACTAAGAGGGGGGGTGAATTAGTTGTATCTTAAAACTTCAAAACCCTCATTAACATTTAGATCCACATTCATTCAATAAATCCTTAATCTGTTATGATGAATTAGCATGAAATCAAATGAATGAAGCATAAACAACTAAACATCATACACAATAGAACACCAGATTTATGTGGAAAGACCAAGAAGGGAAAAACCATGGTGAGGATTAGCTCACAATATAAGTAATATCAACACTTAATACAATAGGGCTCACTACTAGAGGGATCACTTCCCAAAGAAAGAAAGGCTCACTACTAGAATGGAAAAAAAGATAGAGAAGAATGTTGCACATAGAAGATCATCTCAGTGCAACAGAGAATCCACCACAATGTCACCAACACCTTCGTAGCCTAATTGAAGAATTGTAGACACCTTATACTCACTACATCTAGTAATCTAACACATGAAATCTCACACTGCACTTCTCAAATTCACACTCTAACACTCTACAATTCACATCATTTTCATATCTATTGTCTATCTCATCATTCCTCAACAACTCAACTCTTATTTATACCATCTTCAACCTTGAAACCCTTCTCCAAGGTCATCTATGCACATCAACTATGAAAATTCAAATTAGGTCGATGCAAAAATGCTTTCATTGGGGATAGAAGTGATATTGGACCACACCACACCATATTTGGGACCCAAATCTATAACAACACACTATAACATGCCTCTATAAACAATAAACATTCATCGCAACTAGTGTAACCACCAGGTCAACTGTTACTCGTGTAAACACCATTAAAATTTTAAGTACATGCTTCATTTGATCCACCATAACTTACTAAAAACAAATGTCACCTGAACATGATTTGGAATATTCCACAAACACCCTGAAATCTAACAAACTCCTTCGTAGCAACTTCCACTTGAAGAATGTACACACCCAATACACTCAGACAACTCTATCATACACTGTTACTTGAGAAACTGACTTTCAAAGCACCAAACCTTGAATCATCTCAATTGATGAAAGATACCAATGCTATCAACACTCCTTCAAATCTGCAGGACCTGAAACATAACTACAGAGAAATGCGGAGCAAAGGAATTTCTCCCAAACACCTTTGCAAAACATAGTTCACACATTGGTGAACATAATTTATTCTACATAGTGATCCAACACACCAAATCCTGGATATAGCATCTCTGAACATTTCTCACCAACATATCTAAAATGTACAAGCATGTATTCAAGCTAGAAGAAATGCAGAGCAAAACCAGAACACCACTGCAACACATTGTTTCCTCTTTTTTATCAAATTTTCTCAAAATCACTTGGAAACCAAGCACAAAAGACACATCCTCATCATCTTCAGCACTTCCTCATTACCACCAAGCCAACTGCAACATAGTAACTCAACCACATATCCATAGACAAAAGCTTATCGAAGCAACACTAGAGGTTGACACCAGTAGCTTTACTAATGACAACATAATGCAACTAATCAAAGCATGGATAACATCAACTACTCATACTCTTGCAACAATCTCACCTAACAATAGACATCAATGACAACACCAATTTCCCATACTTGCAACAGTCATAAGTGAAATCTAGTGTAAGTTTCCCCACGTAGAAGGAAACTCATCTTAACCATTGGGGGCACAAATACAAATTTTGGTAGAAGGGATAATACAAGATATCGAGCAATAGACGACCTCCCTCTAGCAAAAATTTATTGCAAAACTAAACAAGGATAAGATGGATGAGGAGAGGAAGAAATGTGATATTGCTCATATTGCACTGAACTCCAATATTAGCATCATAAAGAATACTAAAAGTGATATTAATTTCCTATATCAATTTTGTCTTCAATGGCCCAACCTCACTAAGAACCTCAAAGGGAAGATGGACCAACTTGGACAACAAATTATTCAAGTCATGACCGCCAACGATGCTTTGTAGGATGTTGATGGGAAGATAAGGTCCCAATTGGAAGCACTTCATGTCCAATTACAATAGGTGCAAGAACAACGAGAGCAACTTAAACCAGTTTAAACAACTAAGGGAGGTAGTGAGTATGCATATGGAACATGTCACTAGCCTCATCTGAGACGCTAAAAAAATATCCCAACAAATCCAAATCCCTACTAACATGTTGGAAGAAAAAAAATATGTTAACATAGATCAATTCACATAACGACCTTCTCTAGCAAGCTAAATTTCAATGGGATAATACTTTCACCCACCTAAATGAGATATACAAAAACATTCTCCCATCAAAGTAATTCATTCTACATGTCTTGAGGACAAGACATTGTTTTGAAAGGGGGGATGATGTTGGAACAGTAAGTAATAGAGAAAGGGCCTCAAACAAAGATACAATACAACAAATCCTACCACAAACCAGTGTGAAAGGGATGTAGAACTTGAGGCCAACATGATACCTCAAGAAAGGGATGTATTTTGTAAGGGACACATCCCAATAGGATACTACATGTATAAGATAGGAAAATAATATAACAAACAAGTATATGAAAGATATAATGATATAATATCAAATCTATATGAAAGGATATAGATGAAGAATACAATGTGCTAAAAGACTAACTATATCAATATATAGATTTGTTTGCATGTCTTACGATCTTTATTATGATATATGATTGATATAATCAATGTCCCACATGAATAGCTTAAGTACACATTCCATAATTAATTCTTATTAAAATTTACCCTTCTCCTATTGCTAAGTCTAGGGTATAAACACAACATATAAAGAATACTTGGGGTTCATAACTTCAATTTGTGACTCCCCACTTTTCTTGCTAATAGTTATTACTGGAATAATTTATTGTGTTTCTTCTTTGTTAAACACTAATTAATATTGGACTGTCTTTATGGTAATAGTATTTAGAGGACATAACTGTAACCACAATACCTATGGACAAAAAAAATTATAGACACAAAGAAAAATAAAAATATACCATGAAAATGTAAGGTTATCTAATGTAAAAATCTTTAGTTACACCCATGAGGTTGCACATTCTTACTAGTGTGTTGTAAAGATTGGATTTGGGGATGCAAACCTCCATCTCTATTTAAGAAATTTTATACAAGGATTGTCATTTTCTTAAAGAGTTGTAGATGATTTTCCAATTTTAATAAGTTTGGTGTTTTTTGTGAAGATTCTAAATTTTGTTGTTTATTTTTTCTAGATTGGTGGAGTTTAGCAAATTAATGAATTAAGGCTTTTTTTGCTATATTATTTAATTTTTTGTTGCAACAACAAATCTTATTATGATTGGTTGAGAGCTTGTTGGGACCATTTTTGGTGAATTGTACCATATGCAAGGTTGGCATAATATTTCCTTCCATTTCTACCAGCCATACATGTTGAAGTCTCCTAAATGGAAAAGTTGTGTGGTATTTTGTGAAGGAATCATAAATATTGGGAAGTTGTGATATTATCTTCAAGAGAGTAGCATCATTTGTGTAGAAGGATTGTAACTTACTATAGGCACTACCATTCAATTTGAGTGCATGCATATGTTTTGTGCAAATTATTGATTGCAACTCTAGGTGAAAGTTTGTTGAGCATGAACATCAATTGATGTTTAGTTGGTCCCAACTTTGGATATTGCTAATTTAAGTTTATGCCCAGTGACATCATTAGAAATATGTTGAATCATTCAAAGGAGTTGAAAATACCATTTCTAAAAGTTTTTTGGCATCATACAAATCACAAGTATTATTATTAAATCAAAATAATTGCAAGTCTACTATCCCTATCACCACATTTATGAGAGACTACCATATTTTTAGGGTATTAATTGTACCATTCAAATGTGATCGAATATTGGTCATACCAATATGTTCTCAAGCACTATATTGTTTGGTGGATTCAGGGAGTTGTTGCACACTATTTTTGCTTCATAATGTTGGTAAAATTATTTATTTATAGTTAGTTGAATCTTTACAAAGAGTTGTTCAATTTATAATTTTGCTACAATATTTTCATACAAATTTGATGGAATCTACCTACCTTCCTAGTTTCATTCATTAGAGGTTTATTGTAGTAGTTGGATTAGTACATAAATTGTGGTGATTTTTAGCTCCAAGTATATTATGTTTACTGTGTAATCTTCTATGTGGTTTATGGCCAAATATATTTTTAGTTTCCAATTGATATTAGTATTGTAAGTGAATTTTGAAAGTTATTACCACCATAATCCTTTCTAATATTTGTATTGGCATTATAACAAAGACTGGATGGTGTAGCTGTCAAGATCCACACATTATTGTTTATATTTGATAGTTGTATGCTTTTCCTAGGATGACCCACCCCCAAAGTCAACCTATTTATCTTTCAATTTTGTATGAATTGTAAACAATGCAACTTGATACCACTAAGTGAAATTTAATACTAATTGTTTACATCCTCACCTTTCCCACATTGGGATCTTAGTGATTAGAAAGTGCTAGGGTTTGTGTACTTTAAAAAAAAAATGTATGTTAATATACCAATTAGGGACATTACAATGGTATCAAAGTTGTGATCTTGCTAGTTTGTAAGGAAACTAACTTATTGATGCAAATTACATCACATGCATGCCCATATGGAAAAAAAAAATTCATTTCAAGAATCCATGCCAAAAAATGAAAGAAATTTTTTGAGTCATCATAATGATGGTGTTGATTTATTAAAAGCATAGATAAATGAAGATAGAAAATTTGTGCGCTCTTGTGATTTTAGATCAGAAAATAAAAAGGGTGTCTTGATTCAAGAAACATATAAATTAGAGTTTCAAAATAAATTTGTTGAAATACATGCACATGAAAAGAATGTCTTAATAGATACTAATATTGGTTTTGACCTTGCTGAAATTATTAAATTGGCAACTAGTGTTGTGTAGTTTGACAATATCCACATGGCTATAGCTCAAGGTATGAAACAATAATGAAAAAAATTTGACATTAGTGCAATCCTTTCGTGTTATAAAAATTTGTTTTCATAAGGAGAGTGAAAAGGTGAAGGACATAACTTGTAACAAATACCATGAAGTTTTTTTTTTTTTTTAAATAAAAGTGGCTAGCCACTAAAAGTATTTATTAATAAAAAAAGGAGTGTTTACAAAGATTCATTTGAGAGCAAAATACAAATGCCATACAGGGACCAAATCACTTGGCCAACCTAAACAAAACTCAAGGAGGACTCGAGGGCACCATAGACTAATACAGAAGAGTTACGAGTTACAACAAAAGCCCATAGAGTAAAAGAGGCATGCAAGCCCAACACAAATAGAAGAAGCAAACTAAACAAAGACCTACATGCTGATAGGTAACAAAGAGAGAGCCACTTTGAAACTGAAGATTCCAAGGAGAGAGACCTGTAACCAAAAAACCCAAGAAAACTACAAAACCTGTAAAACAAAGTAGGATGAAGCCAAAAAAGGCTGATATCTCAAACAAAATATCAAGAAATCAAGCTAGCAAAACCAGAAGGCCTGAATAGAATAAGTAACAAGGCCAAAATTCAAAAAAGATAAGCATGATGCTCAGACTGAAGAAGATTATCAAGAAGCACTTTCCTCAGATGAAGCCAAGTCCGTAGGTGGCAAAAATAATGGTTCATCATGGGGCTCAAAGAGAGCATGTCTTATAAACAAGTGTACTACATTATAGAGATCCTGAATTGAATCACAAATTGAGTTGCCATATTGAGCCCGAAGTATAAGAAGCCAAAAAATGAACTCTCATGGGAATTCATCCAGTAAACCATGTGCCATAGAGTAGAGTAAAGAAGAAAGCACCTATCAAAAAGTAGATGCTATATGCAGAAAATACCTCCAACCATATTCGAGCCCCAAAGAATGTCATAATTCTCTAAAGTAGGCTGCAAGGAGGAAAGTGGAAAAATGTGTGGGAGTAGATATGTGCCCACTAGGAATTTTACCATCTCAACACACCATAAAACACCCATTAGATTAGAGATGAAGCGCAAGGAAACCTCATGTGGGAGAGTCATAACATGGAGATCCAGCCAGTCATAACCAAGCACCAACTCAATTGCATCATGGACTTGTTTGCATTCTATTGCAAACATTTGCCTCAATTTTCCAACTTGAATGGTGAACAATCCCAGATTTCATGAGTCCTTGGTGGGACAAAAACCCTAAAAAAGCTATCCATTAGCACACTAGAGTCAAAGAAACAGAACCAATGAGGAGAAATCTGAAGAAAAATTCACCAATTTTCCATATTTAAAAGAGTGGCAAAGCTACATGAACACAATTGATGAGGCCACACACGAATCTTCCATTAAGGAAGTTGAGCTTCAATTGTACCCTGTAGAGGTGAGGAGGTGGAGTACCATTAATGCTTAGCAAAGCATGTACCTAAAAATTCTTGATTAATGTTAGGTGTCGAAGCTTGGCGCATTCATTGGAAATGGCAACATTTTAAAATCATATCACTAGTACCATATTAGAAAGGCCGCTAAATGATCAAATTCTCAAATGTTCGTCGACGAGAGTAACCTCCCGTAGGTGGATAAAGGAGAAGGATAAAAATAGTTATTAATTCCAAATTTAGCCAAGAGTACTGAAAGACACCAAATGAAATTGCCAATACCACAATCTTGAATATGCAATTAACTCCAAATCACAAAACTTGTCATGAAATTCTCAAGAATGTCTGACAAAAGGAAACGAGTTCATTGTGGCAGACATCAATGAGGAAAGGGGGATAGGTGTTGTGTACCTTGGAATTTTACCCTATTCTAATGTGCAAAATAACTAAAAATGCAAGTGGAAAAATACTAAGAACACTTCAATGATTAGCCTAAAGAGTGATAAAACAAGGAAAATAGATGAAATACAAACATAAATCGATTATACCTTCCTTGTTGTTGAAGAATCTTTGGTTGGCCCTTGATTTTGATGAATTTGTATGCTCTTTAGATGGCTTTTGATGTTACTAGATGCAAGATTGATAATGCAAAATGACTAAATGGATGGCTAAATGGTAGCAAATGCTTGAGAATGCAAAATGGCAACATAAGGTTGTTCAAAATGAAAGTCTTTTAAAATTCCCTTAAGGAGGGGGTATTTATAGATGAATTTGAATTCTCTAGAGAATTCAACGATTGAGATTCATCCAACAAGGTCAAGATGAAGGGCTATGGTGGGTTGAGAACTCACAAGCCCTCACATCTTGACATGTGGATGGTGAAGTGGCTAAGAGGAGATGAAGTGTAAGTGAGGTGGCCAAAAGGTACATGAGGTGGAGGAAGGACAAGTACCTTCCAAGTACATTGGGAGATGGGAAGAATCTTGGGTGAATAAAAGTGAATTAAAAATTCACAATGATTGGAAGAATCTGGTGGATAAGACAAGTCACATGTGACTTGATGTGACAAGTCAAAGGTTCTAGAAGATGTATGGGAAAAGGGGATTCTTAGAGGAATAAAAAGGAATTAAAAATTCCTTGGGGGATGGAGAGGGTTAACCAAGGTACTGATTAGGCTTAATTAATCAGTAATTAGAAGACAAATGAGGATTAAAATCCAACTTGCAAAAGTTGGAGGATGTGACACATCCTGATCAAGGATTAGGCATGTGCACATCCCTAATGAAGAGATTTGGAGATGGATTAGGATTAGATGAAAATGGCATGTGAGGAATTAAATAAATGTATTATTTATTTAATTTATTTGATGAAAGGAGGATTAAAGAGAATAAAGTATTTAATTATTAATTAAATACCTTAGGGATTTGGCAGAATTAAGGGTATTAATTAAATAATAGTAATATTACTTAATTAACTTGGATAAGAGGATGTTTAGACGAAAAGTGATAAATTTGGATAAATTAAGTATCCAAATTTGGATGTCTACAGGTGTCAACCCCAAATAGTGTAAGTGACATGAGGTCACATGAGCAACAAGATGCATGATCTGATAAGAAAGTGTGAAATGAAAGCATGATAGCAAAAATAGCCGCTGCCAAATAAATCAACAGACCCAAAAGCGGTTAGAAGCGTGCAAAGAATAAAGCCCAAATTGAAAAAGGGATTTTTAGAGACTTGTAGCCACCAACATGAACAACCAAACTGTAAGACATAAGACACGAGAAAAATGCTAGTCCCAAGATGTAATAAAACATATCCAAGTGTGACGCAACTAGGAGAAGACATGTTACTGTTGACTAGGAGAATCCACCTCAACAAATTTGATAGCAATGATTTGAAATTAGTTCTTGCAAAATAATTGAACACACTCCTTGGCCAAGTTCTCTATAAGATAGGGCTTCATCAATTGCCTTATTTGCAAGGGTTTCCATGTGTAAATTGGCCTCTCTATTGCAATGAGAAATTTGAATGCTTGGGAATTCCTCAAGTTGTTGCAACCATGAAGTTACTTTTGCTAAAATTCAAAGTAGTTTATACATAAGAGTATGGAATCCTGATGATACTTTTAAACACTTGATATTGAAGTTTGAAGTGGAGCAAGAATTGGGTCCTCACTAATGCTTCATTTTTTTGGTTCACTCCTTATTCATGAAATCATCATTCTTAGAGCTTGAGAATTTTATATGACAACTCACAAGAATAGGAAGGAGGATTATTTTGAAGGGGGTAGCTAATGACTAAACATATGATGCTTGTGAAGCAATAAATCCACAAGTAGTGCAGTCATAAAATGGAAGTTTCCAAGTCTAATGATTCATGATATTATTGGGATGGTCAAATTTAATGGAGCATATGAATTTGCAATAATACTTATCCATGAAGTATTACTTGATGAGAAATTTTTAGCATCAAAATTTCATCTATTAGGATGTGTAGATCACTCAAACAAAGGGAAAGATATATCAATAGCTCTTGAATATCACATTGCACCTATAAAAATTGATTTACCATCTATGAAAATACATCAAAGATATTTTTATATAGAGATGTTGGAGTTTGTAATCAATATAAGGCAAAAAAAAAACATTTTGGAGAAATTGAGTAAAGGCATGAAGAGCTACAAAATTGAATACATAAATTGTTTATAACAAAAAAGAAAGAGGTGTAAGTCCTAATAGAGTTGGATAGCACAAAAATATCATTGAAGAGATTTCATATTGAGGAAAAGAAGAAAAGCATAATAATGAAGTAAGTGTTGCTAGGACAAAGCATACAACCACTCTTGCAAATTTGCAGGTAGTTAAGAAGTAATTATAAATAATGAAATTAGATATTACTTGAATTTAATAAGATATAATGATATTGCCAATAGGTTTGTAGAAGAGAACTTGATTGTATTTGAATAAATGATGGAAAAGGTTGACAAACTCACTTTTGAGCTTAGTTCAACCTATTCTTTGTTGGAGTTGATAGTGAACCCCAGAATTCCCAGAATTCCCTACAACTAAAATTCCTATGACAAACAAGAGATCAAAGCACCTAATTTTCTATGAAACTAAGAGAGAAAATATTGAACCCACACAAGTATCACACAAGCATTTGATATTGAGATTAACCTGTAATTGTAATTGAATTGAATGGAATTACTGATTACAATGAATGTGCATGTTTATAAAAGCATGAAAAAACAAACCCTAGATGAGGATTGCATTATATTTTGAAAAGTTCCTTACTCTCAAGCAATGATACAAATCAACCTATATTTAGCCCAACCTAATTAATTAAAAAACACTCTTAAGTTTAGCTTAAGTGAATAAAGTAATAAGGAACTTAATAATTAATAATGATTAATTAATTAAGTTATTATCCTAATTACTCTAACACCCCCGCTTAAGATCAACTTAGGGAGAAGTTGTAAACCTTGATAAAGAATGTAATGAAGGATGCATGGATGAGTCTTGGATACAAGTCCTAATGAGGTACGCATGTACAAATAAATGAATCTCTCATGACTAGAGAAAAGGAGAAAACCACATGGGAAAAAATCCTCTCCAAAAGAGAAAAATGAAATGACCACAATAGTGAAAGAAGGATAGAAGGAGGACTCGATGTGACCCCCCAAGTACTACTTCTATCACACAAGTACAATAGGTGTCCCATCGATAGGAGAGAGAAAATGAGGATATGGATCCCCCCATAAAGAAGTAGCTCTTGTGCCAATGATGAACACTTGAAGATAGAATATGATCCACTACCTACAAACAACATTTCTCCCCTTAGGAAGAAATAGATCCACTAGAGATTGCAAAATCCAATCCAAAAAGATGGAAGAAACAATAATCCAAATCCAAATGGTGTGTGCCTCTAAAAAGTGCTCAAGTGTCCATATGTCAAAAAGAGATCATGCCAATCTAGAAATTGGTGAAAAATGACGTAGAACAAGCTGCAAAGGCGATGAAGATGGTGGGCCAACAATGATGATGTGGCTATCAGAAAAGAGGAGATGAATGTCCTCAAATTAATCCTTGACATTTACAATCTGAGACTCTATAAACAAGGATTATATGTCTGTAAGATACGAATCCTAATTAGCTATTTCTAGAAGAAGATGAATGTCCTGTTGCACTGAACCAGAAGGTGCCAAAGATATGGCAATGCCAAGCTAATTAGGAACAAGAGATGGTGATGTATTCTCAATCTGAAGAGTGGGAGCATGAAGACAATTCTCTGAACCATCAAAACATGCAAGACCTGTGATATACTTGTTACTAATTTTTGCTTCCCACATAAATTAGTGAAGTTTTAATGTCGAGGTATAATAAATTTTGATGTTGGGACATCCAATGAACCTTTGTTTTCAAAATGAAAGAGTTTTCTAGGATTGATTTATTAGAATCATTCAAACAGTTTAGATTGAACTGTTGAACAGTCCTAATAAAGCAACAAACACGTTTCATTTGGAAAACAAAAATTCAGAGAAATGAACTAAACAGTTGTTATTTTTTTGCAATGTTTATCATTGTTGACTATCAGAAAAGAATTGCAATACTAGAGCAAAATATGCTGAGATTATTATTTTAGTTGATTACAAAACACATATGCTTTCAACAAATTCATATCAGTTATTTCAGATTATGTAATTGAGAACAAGGTTGAATGGAAACATAAGCCATTACATACTTTGAAGTAACTGATTTATTAAAAGATATGTTTATGTAACCCCACACAAGCCGTGGGTTATGACTAGGTTGATTTAATTCAACAAGTATAAACCATACATTTGAAGATTAACTAAAAGAAGAAAGACACATAAGAGGAAGGTCATGTCCATCATTGTCTTAAGGGCTGATGTAGGGTTGACTCTCTAGCTTGATCTCTAGTGTCTTTAGCTCCTTTGCTCCTGAGTTCCAGAACCTCCAGTTGATTGTAAATTTTTTGTTAGAGCTCAAGGCATGATATCCAAATACATACTTCATCAACAGATATATAATTTGTAGTTATTATCAAATTGAATCAACTTAATCAACATCTGAGAGATAAATGAGTAACTATCAAATCAAATCTTTAGGAGAAATCATTGGATTCATTGTTTTTTCTAACTTGTTTGCTTCATGTGCAGATACATGAAAAGTTTTGTTGTTGTTCATCAATTTCATATGAGTGGTGGAAAATGGGGCTCCCACAAGGGTTGAGCCTAGCTCATATCAAAGCAGGAGGTTATAGTGCTCACAACATCAAAGCATAGATAACGATCACCATGTAGAATGGATATCTAAGTACATTCATATAAGCATCATTAGAGGAAACCTTGAATGAACAAAAATGAAATATTGCTATGATAACTTTTCAATCATTGTGCAAAGAGAGTATTCCATCTTGAATACTTAGTATAGGGCAGCCATAGAGAAGAGAAATTACTCAGGAACAAAATGAAAGTTTCTTTTTCTTGTAATTTGAATACGAAGTAAAGTTTTTATTAAGAAATGAAGCTACAGGATGCAGATAAATGTCAGAAACATAAAGAAATGCAAGCTACAGGAGGATCATGAATAATGTTCATTATTTTATTCATTTTTAGATCAAATGCATCTTGGAGAACATAGAATCATGATTTCTAAAAGCAACAGTAATTCAGTCTCAAGGCAAAAATATATAATATTGAATATCACATGCAAGGGAGAGTACTTATACCCATGCCAGAGTCTGAACTTTTATCGAAGCATACAAGATATTTTTGTTTGAGAGTGATTTTTTGTCATAGTTAAGTTTTTCAAATGGAGTAAAATCAATGCTAAACAAATAATCAGGTATATGTGAGCAAGAATCAAACACACTGAGCCTTAATACTATGTCTAAATTTGAAATAAGAAATTTCTATGAGTTGCAGCAATTGCAGAGGCTGCAGCTGGGGTTTTATTCTTTTGTATCAGGCATTGAAAAGAGATAGTTAGCTTGTATTTCAAAAAATGAGCAATAGTATCTCTATTTAGGTTTTGTATTAAAACCCTTACTTGAGAAGATAAGTGAAATTTTGAGTCAAAACTCCAGAGGCTGAGTAAGGTTTCCATCATGGCCACCTTAAAATTTCATTTATCTTTTTTGAGAATTCAAGATGCAGAGATGTGAAAGGCTGCAACCACTAATATATGAGGGCTTTTACATATAATGAAAGCAACAATGAAAAATCAAATACCCATTTTTAGATATGAAGAATAAAGTGAGGCCATGGCCACATTTATAAGCTCTCAAAACTCTAGAGGCCGAGTTATCATTTTCATCATGACGGCCTAAGATTCACCCATTTTTCTTGAGAATAAAGAAATACAGAGCAAAGGAGGACCTCAAGCATTCACAATGAACAGAACCCCGTGAAAAATGAAGACAATATGTACAAGTCGCACCCTACCCATGGGATTCAATGCAAAATATCCACTACTTTATTCATTTTTCAAACACAAATTCATTTTCAATTGTGTAGAGAAATGAAAAAATGTAGAGCCATAGCCATTTCTTACCAAAAAAATGTATCAAAAAAATGCTCAAGGCCGCAACCTGTAAGCTTGGAAAAAGCTTTCAAAAGCATCAAAAAATCCAAATTTCAAAACAAAATTAGATTACCTTCGAATTTTTGCATCAAATCTTATTCAAAACCTTCACAATAGTGTACAAAACAAAGATTTCGAGCTCGAAATGTCGACCTAGGGTTTGGTCATGGTGGCGCTTCTCAATGAAGTTTCCACAAAGCAAGTAAAAGAATGAAATGAAAAATGAATATCTTTCATTAAATTTAGGGTTTGAATACCCTAGAAAGGCATGATGGAGAAAAAGGCATTTTGCCTTAAGTTTTTATTTAAATCTTCATTCACTTTTTTCATGTGTGGCATATCTCTATGCCTTGTGATTTTATTTTTGAATGTCTTTTGAATATTGCTTAAGACTTAGTCTTTAAAAATTTTATATTTGACTTTCATTTTTTGCATTTTTAATTCAAATGTAAATCTTTATTTTAAAGTGACTAATTATAAATCACTTTCAAATAACTGATATTTGAATGCAAAATAAAATGTCTTATGATGTATTTTTCGAATCATGGTTAAAAAGAGGGGTTGGGGCCCTAGCTCAGTTGGTTAAATATTTCTTATTGCAGGAGGTTGGTCATGAGGTCTAGTCTCCCCCACCCCCGTGGTACTGGAGGGTGTGTCACGCCAGCGCTGCCAGTCACGTTAAAAATTTTACTAGGCGCACTACAGTTTATAGGGCGTCATGCTACTCAATTCCTGCAGTCTAAAAAAAATCATGGTTAAAAAGAGTTGTAATGAGATTTGAAATATTTTGCTTACATCATGCAAGTGATTGAGAAAGTTTAGCCAACATGTGGAGCAAAATCAGGAGTTTGGAGCACTATATCAAGAGTTCAGTTTCAATTTAGAGTTCCAGTTGGTTGAAATTCAATCAAGGAGCAAAATCAGGCACATTACATGAGTTCACTTTTAGTTATAACCCTATTTTGGAGGGGTTTTCAGTTGCATACAACCCATGAGGTTGTTTTGAGTTTGATAACTCTTTATGCATGTTTTGAGGATCTTCTTTTAGTTATATGCCTGATTTGAGGGAGAGGAAGGACAACACATCATTCCTTGGAGCCAAAATTCAAAATTTGAATTCTTGGAGTCTTTTCTATAAGTCTTCTTTTCTCTCATTTCTTTCTCTAGTTCTGAGTTTGGTGACTACTGTAGCAAGTGGTACATGCTTTGTAACTCATTTCTTATGAGTACTAAAGATTTGTAATGTAGATATCTCCTAGTTTTCAATAAAGAAGCTCATTTTCCTTCTCAAATCTATCTTGTGCAAGTATTGTGTGTAAGCCTTTAGGTTAGAATTTTGTGATTTCCATGAAATCCTTCTTTTAATCTTATTACTTCAATGTCTTGTTTAGGTCCAGTATGTTATAGTGCAGGTTATTGACTGTGTTTCTTTCATTTGTTGAATGTTTGTTATGAAAACATTGTTGTTTTCTTTCAAACAAACTTCAAACATAGAAGCCTTTCAGATTAAATATTTATGCAAAACATACTAGATTGAGTAGTGAATCTTTTTAGTTTCATTTGTTGAGTAATCTTGTGAGATTTTAGAAGTGGATTTAAATCATTTATCAGTTGGTGAATCACCTAGTAATCCATTTTTTTAGTTTTTGCATTATTCTTCTTACCTTTTCCTCTGTTAAAAGCCAATATTTACAAGAAATATCCAAAGGGATCCAACCCATAACCTAGAGGTCTACCCTCATTATAGGATACCCACAACCTGAGAGTAGTCCAATGTTGCATGGGATTTAGGAGTTTTTCAACTTATCTTCAGGTGCAAATCACTGTGTTAAAAATTTTGGCACGTCCGATGGGACATTGAATTGATTCATCAGTTCAAAAAGAGCTTATTTTGTTGTTGTTATGGTGTGAGTAGCAGTTTTCCAACCTTTAAGAAGGAAAAATTTTCACACTTGGCGACTCCATAGCTTTGGTTTCAATAGTTTTTAGTGAATAAGCACATGAGAAGTTATCAAACCAGACGAAGTGCAGAACTTGTTGAGCATTCAAAGTTACCATCAAGAAGTACCAAAGCTGTTCAGAGTTTAGCAAGCCCAGTTTCTACCTTCGATAATCCTCTATTTATAAGTTTTGCAGTTCAAATTTTAGCTAGTTCTACTATTTCTAGTAGTTCTTCAAGTAGTGTTAATTCTCCAATAGTCAATATGGCTCATCCACCACCTAGGAATCAACCTTTTGTCTCATTTGATCAAGGAATCCCCTTGAATTTAGCCCAGCATAATGACATTCCAACTACAGCCCTTAAAAGCTTCCCATTTTTACTGGTGAAGATCAGACAACAACCATTGATCACATTCGAGATGTGGCTTCATTATGTGGTTTACATCATATTACTGAACAAGATATTGCAGTAAGGCTCTTGGCAACCTCTCTTAAGGGTAAAGCTTTTCAATGTTTTAGAGGGCTACCTATAAATTCAGTTACAACATGGGATCAGCTAAAGGAGAGGTTGAATAAGCAGTTCAAGGACAAATAAGACCATCTGTCACTGGTGGAGCAGCTCACTACCATCAAAAGAGCTCCACATGAACATTTGGTGGACTTCAACTACCATTTCAAGAAGACCTAGAATAGGATTCTAGCCACGGTAAAGCCTTCTAATGATTATGCATTTTTGTTTTACTTGAAAGCTTTGAATAGTGATATTTCACTTGCAATAGTCTATGGGTGGGGATTCTTTACCAGCAACATTTGATGTTGCTATTAGATTTGAGAATAGTTTAATTCAAGTTGGTAAGTTAGCACCTAGGCCTCCAATGCCATATTTTGTTGATATACAACCAATTTTCCCAGTCTTACCACCCACTGTAACTGTTGTTCCTTCATTTCCATCTTTTAATAATCAAGTAGCAGCTCAAGAGCATGTTGTTCCCAACCAATTCCAAGAGCTGATAAGCATAAAAGAGAAAAATGATAACATACAGAAGACCTTGCAGCCCTTTGGTAATGAGCTAGTCAATATTAAAAATCAGCAATATTAGCCACCTTACCAAGCTCCCTTTCAATCTAATCCTCAAATTCAAAGGAGGAATTTCAATCAAGGGCCTTTCCAGCCTTATAATCCCAATGCCTGTAGTTCTTCCAAAGAGGTAGTACCAGTGAAAAATAACATGGCAGCTATTTACGAATGGTGTTTTCCATGTAATCAACCACATAATCAATCTACTTGTTCTAATGGTATTCTGAATCAAGCATTAATGGTGTAAAGTAGTGTTTTTGTTCCAAAGAATTCATCTTAGGAGGCTCATGAACAACACTACTCATGTAGAACAAGGGAATCCTAATGTCACCTTCATGAATTGGCAAGGTGAGGAATTTTGTGGGGTTGATAATGCAGAAAATCAGTCAAGTGATCCTATAGTAGCCAATACAAGGAGTAAGAAAATAGTTGTAGAACTAGGACAACAGACTGATGGAGATAAAAGGTAGACAATTGTAAGTTCACAAGATCAAATGAAGCCTTATTCTACAGAGAATATTCAAGTTCTGCCAAGAGTACAACCTGTGATAGCCAAAGATCAACCTAAATCATAATTTCATTCAGCACAAGTACAAAAGGATGTTGTTTTCTTAAAGGACAACAAAAGGTTAGTACTGGTAACTTTAACATATTAGATCATATGAAGAAAACATATGTTCATGTTTCCATGTGGGATTCTTTGGCTTTTCCTAGGCAAAAAGATATGTTACATGAAGCTTTGTTAAAGTTTTCTTTATCTGATGATGCATCTAATCAGCAACCTTCAAAGGTTGTTCTTAGAAATGATTCTCAAGAAAAGAAAGAACAACATACCACCATAGTTAAGCCACCCCCGTTTTATGTAACTCTGATTGTTGGCCAACATTTAGTACATAATTCTATGATTGATTCAGGGGCCAACAGTTCAGTAATGCCCAAAAAAATTGTGGATAAGTTGGGAATAGAGTATGAGCCATTAGAAAAGTGGGTAGTTCAACTAGATGGTACTACTGTTAAAACAGTAGGAGTCATTAAAAATCTAAGTCTTACATTGCACGCATGCCCAAATTTCTCAATGCCTCAGGACATTTATGTCATAGAGATACCTCCATATTTTGCCATATGTTTATCACAAGATTTTACTGCTAAAATTAAAGGATACTTGTCCTCTGATTGGTCTCATATGTTGTTTAGAACCATATATGGAACCAAGGTCAGTATCAAATCAGAACCTGCTGCTAAGAATCATATTGAACCATATAATGCAAGTGTTGTTAATAAAGCAGTTGTTGTTAATTGTGCTCTTTTTTATCAAAAAGATATTCTTACAGCTAAAGAGACTAGTACACAAATAGAGAATATCCCTAATGTTTTGTTGGATGAGTGGCAGCAAAGAATGTTCATAATTCTTCAAATGAACAGCATGAAGAGGTAAATTTGGGAGTTTATTTAATGTATGAATCGTATTCTATCATTCCTAATCTTGTCAAGAGTGATGAACAACACTCTGATCAACAAGTAAATGAGGTTTGGAAGCTCTTTTTTGATAGTTCAAGGAGTAAGAATGGTGTTGGAGGTAGTTGTATGCTCATTTCTCCAACTGGTGAAAAATATTATTCTGCATTTAGTTCACATGTAGCTACACCAATAATACAGTTGAGTATGAAGCTTTGATTCATGTCTTCAGTGGGCAAAAAAGAGAGGTATTTGTTGTTTACAAGTTTTTGGTGATACATAATTGATTTTCAATCAAGTGTGAGGCCTCCATACTACTAAAAATTATCTTCTAAAGTCTTATAAGTATAGATTATGGGATCTTATTGAAGATTTTCAAGCTTTTAATTTGTTGTGATTTCCCATAACTGAAAATAAACATGCTGATAGACTATCAGCCATAGGGGCTCAATATGATATCCCTAGTGATATCAGTAATTCTAAAGAAAAACAATATGTTAACATGATTGTTAGATCATTTATTCCTAACAATAATGAGCATTGACAAGTCTTTGACAGTGATCAGCAGATCATAAATTTCTTGAGAGAAGAAGCAAAATTTTCCAACGACAATAAAGAGAAACTTAGAGAACAGTATAAGGATCAGATAATACAGCTGAAAACCAACAAACCACCCAAAGGCTTGGTTACATTGGAGTATATTTTCAATACAGATGATCAAGTCAGAAAGGAAAAATCCAACTTGCATATTAAAGAAGATCATTATGAAGGTGTTGAGATCTTCAAAGATAAGCTTTTGTAGCTTGGTAAGGTATGCACATTACAAGAAAGGCATGCATTTATTTTACTTTGTCAAGAGTTCAGTGACATTTTTTAATGGGAATACTTAGATCTGAAAGGTTTTGATCCTTCTATTACCCAACATACCTATTAGTGATCCAAATTTGCACCCCTAATGCCAAGTTGTGAAAGAACTCAACGGGTTTGGATGTGACATGGGACTGCTTTCAGGTTATGGGTGTCCTATTTGAAAGCAGACCTCCAAATTGTGGGTTGGCTCCCCTTTTGATGGTGTCACCTAAACTATTCCTTGCTGGGAAAAGGAAGCATGAAAAGAAAAACTAACCCCTATGGTGATACACCTAATGTGTTTTCCTCAAACTTATACAACTTTTTTTACACACAGGAATGAAAAACAACTTAACAATAGTTTACACAACTCAAAACTCCATGTCTTTGCATCAGTATTTCATAACAAGGCTAAAAATGTCAAGGACAACATCTAGAAGGAAGAAAAATACATCTTCACAACTTAGACTCTACCCTAATCTAACTCAACACATGTTATGACTTGCAAGTTCATATTAAATGCATAAAGGAAAAGAAAATAGGACAAAATCAAAGGGAAAACAATTCTACCATAAGATTTCATCAACCATTTCTAAAGCTTTCACAATAAAACAACATAATGAGAAGGTAAAATAGATTAACCTATTAATGAAAAGGTGTTACACTGCTGCATAAGTCTGCAAATGTGAGTTACAATGTTGTCCTCTGCCTGAAAAAAGCTCCAAAAAAGCTACAATGCCTACAGGAAAAAGAAAAGAACCCCTCAAAAACTCAAGTCTAAAGATACTTAAGCAATTTTGAAACCAACAACCCACACAAGTCCCTCTAGAACCTCTGGTCGGATGCAACACAAAAGCCAAAATGGAAGCTTCCAAAACCCCTCCACACTGCCTCCAAAGTGGAAAAAAGTCAAGCCATAACTTGACCCACTAGAAAAGCATGGAAAAAAGCCTCCAAAATGTCCCATTTCCTCCAAAACAGTCAAACACAACCCCCATTCCTTCCACATGTCTGCCAGTTGTTTGATTCATGCTTTTTGTGTTTGCAAAGCACAAGATTCAACACCTCATGACTAAGCATATCAACACATGCTTCTTTTCATTTTTCATTTGAAAGAATAGCAATTTTGATTAAATGATTTATAATAACATCATTTAACTCAAAATGCTTCACATTTTGGTTTGATACAAAATATTACATCACCATTACTTTGAATTTAAATTGAAATTTATAATTAGGTGATTTATAAGTCATCACTTAATTAAAATGCTCCATATTTAACATCAATGGAAAAATAAAATAAAAACGTAAGGCTCGGCCTTTTATGAGATTACAATGCAAAAAGCACAAGTCGTGAAAGACCCCTATGCATAAGATATAAGGCATAAAGCAAAATGCCTAAGTTTTAATATCCATCCAAAGGCAAAAATTCCTAAGTCTTGAAATCAAGGCAAAGAAAGCCTAAGTGTAAAAATGAAACCTAAGGAAAAATTCCTAAGGCATGGGACTTCATCTCCCCATGTAGCACATTAGTCTTCCTTAGCAAATTTTTAAACAGAGGTAAAAAAAACCTTTGGGTTAGCCTCATAGGGTTTCTAACCCTAAATCAAAACATGGGAAAATAAGCCAAAACACATCATTATTTGCATCGAGCATTTTGGAGGAAATGATGCCGCCACCATGAGGTTTTCTGATGGAGCTCTGAGATGATTTGAGACTAGTTTCTTGGCCAAATTCTTGATGAGATCTTGTGGTTTCCATTGAAACAACAAGTAACTTGATTTTTTCTCAGTAAAATTGGCTTTTTCTTGATCTTTTTGACAACCATTTTATGAGTTTTAGGCCACGACCATGGGCATTCTCTAATAATTTTTCTATTGCTTTATCATTCTCTGTGGGTTTCTTTCTTGCTGCAGCCGCCATGAGTGAGACTCTCTGAAGCTTTCATGGTGAAAGTAACTTATATATTTTATGGGAAACAAGCAAGCCAATCACAGGTAAGCTCCATGTTGACACATACCTTGACTTTCTCCTTTCATTTCTGCAAATTAAAGCTCATTTTGAGCTTTGTAGCTGCAAAAATTTGTGTATGGGCTATCAAAAACCCGCGCCTCCATGCATCATGGTTTTTTTTTTTATGTGTGTTTCTTGCAAATTCCTAAAGATTGGTTGCTTTTCTAAAGGCTTTTCAACTTCTATGTGAATAAATGAAAACCCTTGTATTGATGGTTGCGGCCTCCACATTATGTTTCTCCTCTCTATATTTTAAATGATAAGAAATGTGCAAGATTGTAATATGAATGTTGTTTCATGAGAGGTTTAGAAATTGAAACCAGAGCTATCTTTGTCAACATTCCACAAGAAAAAAAAAATGTGAACAAAATTTGCAAAAAATGATTCAATGCCACTGCACAGTATGGGCATGTTTCATAGAAACTCTTTGTATTTTCCTTTGCTTCAACACTTGAATAAGTTCAAATACTTCTACTGTCTTGATTTGTCACTGTATATTCAAACCCCAAGTGGGTTTTAATGCATGTGAAGGGAAAGAATGAGCTCTTAGGCAGCGACCAAGAGACTCATAATGCATTTTTACTCCTTGCCTTTTTGTATAGAAAACAATAGAAATGCTTTTGATTTTCCTGTATGCTTTTAGTGATGAATAAAACAATAGTACCTTTCATTGTATAAAACAAAGATAGTGATTTTAACCTTGAATCTCACTATATGCTTTGACATGATTTGAAACCTTCTATAACCTCTTGTCATGCACTGATCTGCAATGTTCTTTGCATAGTGATTGTTCTCTGTTCTTTTGCATTTCATGATGAAGCACTTCCTATTTGCATACTTGTTTCAATTTTGATGCATTCCTTTATCTGGATGATTAGAAAAATGTCCCAAAGCAAAGGGATTCCTTCTCTCCACAACAACACCTTTTTTTAGAGACATGTTCTCCATATATAATGGTTTCCCATTATGCTTGTTCATTTGTGATATTTACACGTCCTTTGTCTCTTCACTGCCTAAGTGACTGTTATTCATTAATATATCACTGTATCTTACTTGATGGCTTTGTAACCTTCCCTATTCATAAATATACCCTATTCTTGGTCTCATAAGCAATTAAGATGAAGCTCCTTGAATTTATTTTTTTATGACTGTCTTATTTCCTATATGAGATAGCCACCCTTGAAGCATGTCCATTAATAAGGCACCATTATGCAACTATGATTAGCATGAGTTTGCTACCCTTCATGATATAACAACATATTGATCAATTGTACTTACTTAATAGTAGCTTAGTAAATGCTACTGACATCCATGAATAAGACAAATGTAGGAATTCCTTACCTCACCATTCCTTTATGTGATTAAATCACTGACAACCATAGCATGATAGTTGATTACAAGGGGGCAGATCCTCCATCTCACCAATTTACCCTGTTGCACTAATCTGATCCTAGTGTGTACATTCAACTGCTTCATACAACATTGATTGACAATGCATGCTACTTCTCCTTTGCATTAATGTATTCTCCCTTTTCATCTCATTTTGAAATTAATCAGTAAATAGAAACTTTTGCTTTCAAATAGTGCCTCTACCATAGTTGATCTTTGTGAAGCATCCCTCTCCAAACTTGCACCAAACTGCATCTTTGTCCTCTCAACTATTGGGATATGATCATTGTGTTCCAATATAATGAATGGAAATATGAGACATTGTTATTTTCTCTTTGATGATGTAACTATCACTTACTCAATGATGGTCACTCATGGTTGTCTCAGGGATTTCTCATTATTGGTTTCCTTCTTATTTATTGTTGACTATGATGATTCAAGAACATACGCTAGTAGAATGATATCTTCCATACATGACTATGAACAATGTTAAGAATTCACTACACTCTACCATTATGCCAAATGGCCACTGTCATTGGTCAAAATTTTACCCCTTTGTATTACTGATTTTTCCCATTAGTAACAACACTATTGTGGTATTTTTTTTTATACTTCATAGTTCAAAATAATGCAAATCTACCTTAAATCAAATGGACTTGCTGCTACAATATGTGGCACTCTATATTGTTGTTCATCATTTTCTCAAAGACTCATACTTTCCTTGACTAATAACTGTAGCTGCCCCTTCCCAATGTTGTGTGGTCGTCATCCATTGAGTGTAGAATTTATTACACCATTACTGTCTCCTTTGTGATTTCTTTTCATTTACTTGTGGTTGACCTCTGTGATACCTAGGAGATTGTTCCTTCTTTGACAACTGTTTATGATGCACCCCCTATGATTTCTTGCTTCCCCACAATTTTGTTACTTGGTCTTCACAACATTTTAACCCTTTTGATCATGTGCAACAAATACACATCGTCTCCTCACTTTAATTCTAGTGGTAAGATATATGCCACCTATGTTGGTGACCTGAAAGCTCACCATCCTATGTGATGTGTGGCTATCCAATAGGGTTAAGGTGAGAGGGACTTGACAACACCTTGGATTGTTACTTCTTGCTGCCCCACATGCCTCATGATGGTTTCAGGCATGCCTTGATTTCTCCTTCATTATTTTAATAGATGCATAATTGAACTTGATGCATCTCTGAAATCAATTCTTTTAATAAAATGGATCATGGATCCACTTAAGATGATTGAAAGACATGTCCAGCAAAATGTACCTTCCTTTTGACATGATGGCAGCCTTATGACTGATTCATTATGAAGTATGAATTTCATGACAACTCACATTATTTGTTGCATCTTTTGAACCTGATAATGAAATTTGATTAACTAGTGTGATTCCATATTGATTTAATGCATTAATAGCATGTCTATCATTGATTTGATCAAGTCGCTCAATTTCCTATCCCTCTTAAAACATCATAGGGAAGAATGTTGAGCTCTACCCTCGTGGGAGCCACATTTACCCCACATGTTGTAATTAGTTAAATCAGAACATTGTCCTAAATCTGCACAAGGAACAAATAGTTAGATAAACAAAGCATATCATAGGTGTGTTTGATCACTCCTTTCTTGTTTTTAGGGACACTTATGGTATGTTGCTATTTTAATGCTTGTAGACATTTGATCACACGTTTATGGATGTTTTGCATATAATTTTGGTCAGGGATCTTTCATTGGTCTAACAACGTTGTTTTAGTCCAATGCATGAAACCTAGGAGCAGTAAGGAGGGTGACAAACAAAAGTAGAGCAACAGAGCAGGATCAAGATGATGCAAGGCCGAGTCAATGGGATTCACCATTCCACCAGGCAATGACAGGTCCCTTTTCATGTTATATGCAATTTCATTTTGTTATCCATATGCATATGATTTCTTCTTTACTAGCATTAGGATAGCTAGTCCCTTGGCTTGTGAGGGACATTTATACTCATGATTATCAATAAAGATCACATTTGCAATACATATGGTTCTCTTTCTTATTTGTTTGTAATTGTAATACAGGAATAAAATTTAATTTGTTCTTGACAATCTCTTTCATGAATATTGATGAACTTAGCAGAATATAATGTATCTTTTAATGTTTAAACGAAAACACCAAAAGAATAAACACTAAGTTACCTGATTTCAGCTAAAAGCTAAAAGTCAGGTAACATTTTTGGTGACATCTGCTATATGTTTTCCTACAAAACATCTTGACCAGTTTCCTAAAGCTTATCCATTGGGCACAAAGTCATCTAAAGGCTTACACCACCTGAAATCAACATTGTATGTTGTTGTAACTCATTAGAACAACGTATGACACCATTGAAATTTATTCCAACACACCAAAACACTCAAATAAAACTACCTATCTATGAAAAAAAACACATAGGGAAAACCAAAAAATGCATCTAAAGTGAAACTACCCTACACTATTCAAACCAACAAAGAAGTTGGTCAAATGAACCCATTAACTGGTTGGGTGAAATAGCTGCCTTTTGTAAATAATTTACAATGTTTTCCATGCTGGAGAATAGCTAGAAAGAAATCGAACATGCATGAAAATTCAGTAGATAGCTGCAATATCTCTTGAAGAACATATACAAGCTTACTAACCTTTTCATATGGAATGTAAACATTCATGTTCTGAGGTAGGAAGGTAGCTTGAGTGTGCTCTTCCTTAGTTGTACCCTCATGCTTTGGTGCAAGCAAGGTATCAATATCCTTATTGGCCTCCATTTTGGCTAGATTCCTGATTGGGCATCCTCTGGAAAGTGTGAATCCAGAACTTTCCATGTTGGTTTCCTGTAACTCTAAATCATGTTGTTGTTATGCATCCTATTTTTGATCCTCTGCTTCAAAGGATTTTGGTTCAATATTCAAAGTTGGGAAAAAAGAGACTACCTCATGAGCCAAAACAAACCTTAAATCATCCCAAAATGAAGCTACCTCATGTGCCAAAGCTTCATTCTCATATTGATTTTCATGAAACAACAACTCATTACACTGTTGAACATCAAGTAGTTGTCCCAAATCTTGTGTTATCACAGGAATATCTTCTTCACTTTGCTCAACAAACAAAGGTAGCCCATCATGCTAGAACATATCAGCCTCTTTTCACCAAGTTCCTCATGCTCATTTGTCTTCTATTGCCAGTTGAGGTAATATGGTTCAAACCTATGAGTTGTCTCTTTGATCTCACCTTGTTGTTTGGAATCACTTGATTCTAGAGATGCAAGATAAAACATGGTTGTTTCCACCCCTTGCTCTTGTTCAAGGATATGTTCCTCAACTTTTGTTGCTTATCATCCAACTTTGAACAAAAAGTCTCAAGATCATCCCAGAACAAGTCTTCCTCACAGTCTTCTTTGCCTTTTTGCATGGGAAGACTGATTTTTACCTTATGGTGATCTTCATGAATCAAAGTTTCTTGTTCATTCTCATTAATAACTGTAGACATGCAAAACTAACATTCTGCATTTGATCAAAATCACACTCATCCATTCAGCAGGGTAAATTCATCAACTTAAATCAAATAAATCAAACTTGATCCTATCATCATCTCTTTGATTAAATAAATCAATCATTTATTTAATTAAATCTCAGATCATCATTCATCTCCCTTTGATTTGATTTAAATCCCTAAATCAAGTCAAATTGGTCAAACTCAGATAATCATCATCCAGCTAATTAATCCTGATTAAATCTAATGCTAATCTCATCCCACTTGCATTCTCTAGATTTGGCCACTTGCACATGAAATTGCAATTAATTGATTTATCAAAATCTTTATTTTCAACTTGGCATAAAGGAAGAATATTATCCAAGTTTGAATCTCCCCCCAAGTGGAAATGTACACCAAAAAGAGCATTTATGAGGCCTTACATGTCTCTTACATGTCCCCTTCCAAAGGTCAAACTTAGCATTCATTGCAAATTTGAATTCAAATTTTCCCCCTCTTGGGCACTCTTCCCAAATATTGCACATACATCCATCAATCACATGATGACAAGTGTCCTTCTTTCATTGGCAGAATCTTTAGTCCCACATTGGTCTCTCCTCAACACTTAGCATTTTGAAAATCTTTAAATACAAGCTTCATCTTTGAGCAAATCCTTCACAATCTTGCAAGGTTACTCTCTTCATTTGAGATTTGATCTTGTTCATCATCATTCCACCATCTTCATAGCATTTCATCATCTTGAGCTTTTTATCAAGGATTGGGAAAGGGTCACTAGCACATGTGACACCAATCCACTATGAGATAGAGTTGGATCATGTCTTTTATATGCTTTCTTTAGTTTCTATTGATCCATTTTATTGCATGATTGACATGTTTCATTATTTCATAGGGATGTTAAAATGTTGTTTTGTTTTAAACTAACCACACTTTGCAGATTTTAGCATCCACAAAATGGCGCTAGAAGGAGGGCTTATAAACTAACAACAGATTGGTTTTTGAATATTCTTACATACGGTCATAACAGACATTTGTGTCTTCTATTTTTCACGCAGCACTCTTTGTTTTCCACCCAGCACTTTTTGTTTTAATAGTAAAACGATCAAGTCACTGGAAATCCCTCTATATGATTGCATTTTATCTACCTTTCAAAGTAGATAATCTGATGTTGATATTGTATGTTGTTGCATTTTATTTGTATGGTTGATGGGAATAATCTTGTAGCTGCAGGAGGGTGATGATACAAGGCAGTTAGATCTGAAAACACTCCTGTGACTCAGACTCTTAATTTCTCTCTGCAATAAGTAAAGCGGACATCCATTCTGCAGCTTCCTTTCACAAACACATTTATAGAATCTTTTCCGCTTCACAACTAGACCATTTCCACCGCCTAGGAGCAATTTGTAGATGCACAACTTTGTTCAGCTTTAAGGCCTCTGAAAAGCATTGCAAAAGTATTTTAACTGTATCTATATTATCTATTAAGATACAGATACGCGGTTCCTTTTGTACTTGTGCATGCAGTTCCATTAGCATTTGCACATCTCCCCGAATCTTCTGCCCTTCAAATCTGTCCCATTTCCACCGCCTGGACAACGAAAATCCCAAACCGCTAACAAATCTGGGTCACCCAAATATTGTTTCCTTAAGGACAGTGTTTTTTGAGGCTCGCACGAGGAGAAACACAACAAAAGAAAATATGCACCGATAAATTTCATCTTGTTCTTGAGTGCACGGGGGGAAGAGATTTTGCATCTCATCCTGGGTGCGCTCTTTGGCTTGCTCCCTGGATCGTTCTCTGGCTATTTCTTGGGAATGCTTCGCTTTGAAGGTTACTGTTGCGCTTGATTGGGCCTCAGTTGGGCTTCCCTTTGCGGGCTCTTTGTCTTTGTTTTGGATGGGCTTGGGCTCGGTGGTGGGAATATGAGTTTGGGGAAGCTAGGCGAGCTCATCAATGGAAGACTTTGCTTTCTCTATCAACCAGATGACTGCTTTGCTAGGATAGTCATGGCCCAATCGGTCTTGGAGATCATAGAATTGAATGACAGTGGAAGCGGAGAGCTGGACGCGTCGGTCTCGGGGGCCTTTGGCTGTGTACATTTTCTGTGTTGATCATTACGGTCGGTAGACCAAGCTATGTGATCGCCGTCTACTTTCGCCCATAGGCAGCGGCGTCCTGGGATTGGTTCCTGCTTGCCTTCCACGGATAAAGATGAAGATTCGCTCCTCTATACTACCAAGGACCCAAAATTATCATACTGCATTAACTGTGGTCGATCGTGAGATATAGCTACTGCTCCAGGCTAGGGTGGTATTCGCATTTACTGTCTTGTATTTCTTTTTTTTAAAAGTTGTCAATATCTTTTCAAATCTGCGCCTGCAACTCACTTTTGTCAGAATTCTGTCAGAATAGTTCACGTGTCTTGTCTATGCTTTCACAGATCACAGTTGACTTCAAAAAAATTCGCACCTTTTCACCTGTCACACATTCTTTCTAAAAGTACTCTGCATTTTTGAAGATAAATTGCGCGCCAATCTGCATCGATGAAGACAAATTGAAGGCTGACATTTACTGATGATAGGTGTAGCAGGTGGTGAAAGGAGTAAATAGGAATCACGCTGGAGGAGTGCAAAGCACGTTTTGTATATGGCCACTGATCTTCACGCTGGAGGATAATCACAATGCGTTTTGTATATGGCCACTGATTTTCACACTTTCTTTTACACATACTATTCATTATGAAAAATGCAATAGCGCAGGGGAGCTGGAAGTGTTTTACTAATGAAAAACTTTTCAAACCGGCTCACTCAAGCTATGCAGATTTCTAAATGTGTGAGGTTGTCTTGATTTGTCATTGAACGTATTGCTCATTTATTGCATTATGCTGACTTTAGTGTTCATGCTGCAGATATGAAGATATTTGTTCCTTTTGACAAAAATCCGTCATGGATTGTTTGAAATAAAGGGGACCTAAAATAATCCATTGTTCTTTTTTTCTGTTTTTCATTGAAATCTTGCTGACTTTAAAGAATTGATTATTTATTCCCATCATCTCACTATCTAGGAATATATTAGATGTTCTTTATATTCCATTTTAATTTTGGCAAGAGTGGATTATTGGTAAGGGAAAGTTTTTCTCTTCTTGGTTGTCTTGAATCATAGTCACTTTAAACTTTACATTTATTGAAAATCAAGATCTTTATAAATACTTTATCATTTGAAATTGTTTTTACTTAAAATGCTTGAGAAGAAAATCTAATCAAACTCAATTTTCATATAATCATCTTTTTGTTATAGGTACAAACGAAGGAAAAAGCAAAGGCGAAAAGGTACAAACGAACAACGAAGGCAAAAAGGTACCAAAAGCAAACAAAGGAAAAGCGAAAGGTACGAAGGAAAAGTGAAGTCGAAAAGGTACAAAGTGAAAAAGAAGGCTATCAAACAAAAACGAAAGGAGGGAAATTTTCTTTGAAAACACAATGTGTTTTTTAACACTTTAAGTGTTGATCAACACTACTTCACGAAATTGTTTTTCTTTTCGTTTTAGAACACGAATTTTCATTTGGGTCTAAAATGAACAATTTGATTTTCATTACAAAGGGCTTAAAAGGAATCTTAGGACAAACTTACTAGATTTTGTTTTGGGCTAAAAATTGGACAAGCAATCTTCATATTTCATTTGGTGCTTAAAACGAACTCACAATTGCTTTGAAGGTTATAAAACGAACAAGTGTTTGAGTTGTGTGATTTTGTCTTTTGAGTACGTATCCTCTCCCCTTGCGCTTCGTGCGATCTAGGGTGCAAGAGAAACACTCAAAATACATTTTGCTTTGAAACACTTAATTTGGGCTTAAAGTGAACATCTCTTGTCTGCGAGTGTGAGTAGGGGCATTTTCATTACATTCTCTTTCTTTGTGCCATCAAAGATCGTCCGAGGTCGCAGTTATTGTCTTTGCTTGCTTTTGTTTATCTTAGAGGGCACGCCAGGGGAAAAAGTACTCGCAAAGGGGCGACTCAACAGTAACACTCTAAAGCCAAAGAGTATTTCGAAATTTGGGATATAAATGAGGGTTTTAGTTTAGCATAATCGCGTGGTTGCTCTGAAGCCCGAATGGATCCAGAAAGGGACTCTTCTTGAGTATGGGTCAATCTCCCGCGAGCGGAAAGTCACTTACTAGAACCTGTATTGCTAGAATTTCCAAAATCCTTAATCTATTTATTTGAATTTTAAGAAGCGATTAGTTAAAACCACCCTTACGGTCTTCTAGTATTAGAGATGGAAAGCATGCCATGGGAGTTTCATGGGTGTTGATGCCCAGGCGCCCAGATTGACGTTAATGAGCCATGGAGCCAGTGGGGTCAAGCATCTAACCATCCGCTAGAGATAAGCGTAGCTGGACTTGTCCAAGTGGGAATCCAACAAATATAGTCTTACACATCCATAGGGCTTGTAATTATTCTTTTTTTGAAAACACAGTGTGTATTCAAAAACGTTTTGCAAACAAACATTCAACATGATTCTCAAAATTTCAAACCCTCTTGAAGACAAATATCATTGACTCAATCCATATGTTACTACTTTCCCTGCGGATTCACGTCCGTAGAGGTTCCTAAGCATTGGATTATACCTCAATTTGTCTTCTTGAGTAAACAATAGGAAAACCCTTACCTTAAGTTCATTGAATTTCCACATAAAATATCTTGTGGGGTTTAAAGAAATTAAGACATTGGACATCTTAGTTTGAAACTTTAATCAAAGAGAGTGTTTTTGGTAAAATAAAGCCATTAAGCAAAGATAAATGAATTGGACCCCACACATGTGTTTGATATCTCTTGGTCATATTGGTCTTTTGATTGCTCTTAGAGAAAAGTGTGTTCTTCAATACCTTGGCCTAGTAAACAAAGTCTCTCTAAGTCTCTTAGGATCAAAATCAAACACTTCATCTATCTTCCAAACATTCATCAATCCATCTCACCAAAACAACTTTAGATCTTTGCAAACATCATTATAGACTTGGGTACATCCTTAAACCAAATCAAAGTCAATTGTTTAATTAAGTGTGTGGGAATACATCCTTTCTCATACATCTAATTGAATTAGCAAACCTTTTGAACAAGTTCATCCTAAAGATAACATCCAACATCTTAGGGTTTACAAGTTCACTATCCAAGTCAAACAATCAAAATCAAAATCCCTAAGTCTAGCATTGATACAAAATCCCTAAACATTCAACACTCATATCATTCACATTTCATCCTCCATCTCGCCATTGGTCATAAGAACCTTAGAAGTCACTTTCATAACAAGGTCAAAACACAAGAAGAACATGGAGTATAAACTAGATTCATACATCATGAGTAGTCCAAACCAACCAAAATTTCCAAGCCTCACAAAACCATGGGATTATGGAAACTCACATCCATACATAGGATCACTATCTCCTACAAATATCAATAGCACAACGAATGTGAGTATGCCCAATCTGAATTTTGGAACACATCTCCCCATGATAGATTTAAATCAAAGTCCAAACTTACAAGTCTATCCTCCAAACAATCAATACATGAGTCTTCAAACGAGCAACATCATTCCACCAAATCCCTACAAACCAAATGTGGATGTACCAAGTGCAAGTTTTCGAAACATGAATCCTAACTCGGAAAACTTTGGAAAAATGATTCCCAATTCCAACAATGTTCATCCTATCATGCCGAATCTAAACATCATCCCAAATCAGAACATTATCCAAAGTCAATTTTCCCATAATCCCATTCAAAAACCGCAAGTAGGCATCCTAAATCCGCTTAAACAAGAGCCAAATCAACTATCTCAAGTTAGTCAAGATCAAATTGCGAAACTTTCCAAAATAGTTGAGGCATTGCGCCAAGGGAAATCTCCACCACCATTACCCACATCATTCCTTGGTTTAGGGCTTCCCCCTTTACCTAACACCAATCAATCCACCCAAATCAATCCACTTAATGTCAATCAAACCATCACGTCAAATCCTTCGAGTATACCATTGACATCACACCAATGGATGGTATCTAATCAAACAACATTGATCCCAAATCAAAATTTGGTCTCTCAAGGACCTATCACCTCGGTCATTCCAACCATCACTATCCCTTCAATCATTCCAAACACCACTATCACACCCATCACATCTCAACCTCTCACTACCATGATCGCTCCGAGCGTATCTCAAACACTTGTCACTACATCCAACATGATTCTAAATCCACCACCACCCCCACCACCACCAATTTCCACTACATCAATCCAATACAACGCGACATTACAAGCTGCTTTTCAAAAGGGATTCCAACAATATCTAGCCATGCAACAAGCAACACAAGCTCAACAAGTGAAACAATCTCAAGCTACCCAACCAACACAAGCACAAACACAAAAGATGACAACTATTGAAAACAAGGATCAAGATCAATCCATCACTGAGCACACGTTTACTTCATCTAATGATCAAATCGACATATGTCAAGAGTCACTTTTGAATCACAATCAAAATCCACCAACAAAAATCGACAATGAGCCAATTCAAGAAATATCAACATCACTTGACTTTATGGTCGAAGACATTCACAATCTCTCCACCGCAATTGTCGAAAACAATGATCAAAACCTCTCCATCGAGGAGCACATTGACGATATATCTACACAATCTGATGATAAACTCACCATACATCAAGAGCCACTTTTTAGTGATCTCTTTCAAGGAGTGTTAGGGTTATTTGATCCTATTGACATAATGCACGATCCATCGACCTATGATCATGTTGAAAATGTCTCTACATCGCCTTATGAGTTAGAGGACATATCTCAAGAAGTTATTCCAAAGCAAGATCAAAATCTTTCACCAAGGTCTAGCAATGGTCCCTTCCAAAACATGTTGATCCCCTTTGACTGCATGGTTACAGATACTAAAGGAACCCTAAACTCGACACTTGAGGATGTTGAACCACTTACCATGTCCAATGAAGATATCCAAGCACCATTTGTAAGTGATCCATCCTTTGAAACTGACCCATGTCAAGAGCTTGATCCAAAGCATATTGAATGCAATCCCAAAATAAATCAAGATCAAAAATTTGTATCCCCAAGATACTACAATGATCTAATGGATATTCTCCTATCCACACAAGATGATCACATCCACATAGCACTTACTCCTGCATCTACCCATGAGATGCTTTCTATGGATGGACACGTAGATGATCTTCATCTAGAACAAGATTGTGTTACACAAAAAGAGCAGATTCTTAACTCCTACAATCAAACGGAGTTGTCAACATCAGGATCAAATATGTCCCAAAATCAGATTGAGGACATCATGAATAAAGATATCCATCATTATCAGCTCAAGGAAACAAGTCAGATAGAACATCCAGAGTTAGTAGAGCAGCAAATTGAAACAACGTCACCTACAGTGGTCATTTATCAGAGAGTGCATTCTAAACAAGAGATCTCAGAACAGGCAGAATCAAAGCATGAAGGTACTACTTCCACGATACTGGGGGCAACCTCGTCTCAAGCAAACATCAACATAGGAGCACGAAGAGTCCTTATGATAAAACCGGTGCCATTTCAACCAGTCAAGCCGCGAATCTTCATCCACCCATCACCCCATCCATGAATTGGGACCAACGTCAAAAGAAAGATTTGAATCAAAGTACGGCGAACATTATCAAGCAAAAGAAGCTAGTAGAAGCATAATGGACAAATCAAATACAAATGGATACCAAAGAATACAAAGAAAGATCATCCCTATCAAACTCCATCACCAAAGAAACTGCAGGGGCAAACTAAAGAGGATCCATCAAAGATGTCCGAAAAATCAAAAGCAAAGCTTTTCAAGCAACATACAAAGCGTATCAAGCGTTTTTGGTCCCACCTACGCAATACTCGCATTCACCATTTCATTACTCATCTTCCCCAAGTTATAGGTTCCAACCAATCACACACAATCCATCTTCTTATCCATAAATAATCGCATCCATTAATTTTAATGATGATATCCAATTCTCATATTGACCATGTATTGGCAATGACCCTTCATCATAAGGATTCAGAAGGCACTTTATCGCGATGTACGCACAGAGACAGAGTTAACCCTGGTATCGACGAAGCAGATCAAGAATCCCAAAAGTTGCATTCAAGTGCACGTATCTTAGCAAAGCACCTCCTTCAAGTAGGATATCGATGGCACATTATGAAAGAAGCATCTACGTCAACACCACCAGGTGGTTCAGTATGAATCTTTCATAAAAAATCAAAAAAATCAAAAAAGCAAAAAATCCAAAAAAATCAAAAAAAGGATTGAAAACAGTAAAGAGAAAAAAATCGTCCTCTAGTGAAAACCACTATGGTGGCGCTTTGGGCAAGACCATGACGAAAACCTGGCAAACAAGCATCATGTGTAGAATCGAGCATCTACACGCGCCAGTTCAGATGAAAGCATCCCATCCCATCCATAATAAATCCATCCATCCATGAACCATTTATCCAATCCATTCACATCTATCTACGTCCACCATGCAAGTTATCTTGATCTTGGTAAAATTTTGGTACACTTTACGCTTGCTTACGGTGAACATCTTGACATGGGTCATTTTCATTGATCCTATCTTATGCAGCATTATTTGAGTTTTGAAGCACTATCCAAGTGAGCATTCGTTATCCGAACACCTTATCTTATCGCAAGATAATCCATGTCCATCCACCCATACACCTATCCAAGCATCCATCCCATCACATTCCATACATTGCTAGACAATGGGGGCAGATATGTACATCCTGGTTCAGGAATAAATCTTGTTCTATGTCCTCCGACTTATGTGGCGATCTGAACATTGGAAAACATGAAATCAAACTGGTCAAAGCACTCGTGAGCAAAAATCTGAATCACTGGCCCATGGCATATTTTGACGAGAAGACATTCCTTATCAGTCTTCATCTTTCATCAAACATCAATCGATATCAGTCACATCTAAGCTGCACGTCAAATGTCACATCAAATCATCCAAACATCTTTTGTTCGAAACCAAGCTTCATCAAACATGATCAATCAAATCCAATCAAAAAATCATCATCTCGGGATATCCTTGTGTTGCTTAACACTATCCTTGCATTGTCATGTATCCTTGACAATGTTATCATTATCAATCCTAATCAATCCAGTCCTTGCATTTTTGTGTATCCTCAACAATGTTATCATCAATCCCAATCAATCAAATCATTGCATTGTTGTGTATCCTCAACAATGTTATCATCATCATCAATCCATCGACTTGATCTATCAACCTTAGCTTGGTTTTCAAACAAAATCCAAAACAAAGCACTGATATCATTACACATCCATATCCAAATCGTCAAAAATCATGCGAAAAATCCAAAAACATCCAAAACATATCAAAAATCC